>CANXYI010822979.1:0-10068 GCA_948208565.1 Hura crepitans | reverse complement strand
AGTATATAGGGTAATAATCATGATAAAAATAAATCATATGGAAATTACCTAAAATACATTCTAACTAAATAAAAATAAAATTACATTTGAAGGATCCTAAAATGCAATCTAAATAAATAAAAATGAACAATGATAAAGAGGATAAGTAGAAGAAAATAAAAAGCAAAAATAAAACAATAGCAAAAAGAACAAGGAATAAAAATAAAAGAAATGGCAAAGGGCTACTTCACCGGTGTTTAATGAGATGGCAAAAAGAAAAGATAATTAGGTCCCAATTAATCAAACAACTCGCATCACAATAAAATTATAATGTTAGTATGTGAAATAAAAAGATGAACACGAATAAAATGAAATAAATAATCAAATAAATATGACAATAATAATGTAGAAATGATAAATTATGACATCTAATTAGTAGATGGATAAATGAGAAAGAAAGAAAAATAAAAGAAACAGAAGAAAGGTTAGTTGACTCACCATGTATATTTGCCTTCAGAAAAGATCTTGAAAAGATTGAAAAATTGTGTAGAAACCTTTAAAAATTATGACAACGGTGTTTGGAAAGTGTTTTTTAAGCTTTTAGTGCACGTATATCAAGAAAAGTCTTCCCTTTTGGAAAATTGACTTTCCGTATTTATATAGGAGTCCCGAGGTAAAAAATGGCCATTTTTAATAAGAAAATGCCATTTTTGCCTAAAACTCCTAATTTTTCACTGTTTAGGCTATAAATGCACTAATGTATGCATAAATCCTCTTACCACTTTTAGTTTTTACGTGTTTATTTATAGCTATGGGAGACAAATTTCTTCAAAAACTTCATAAAATTCTCAATCTTCTTTCCACATGTGTAACTTATATTCTGGCTCCCTATAATGGCCAAAAATTTCTTTCTAGAGTTCATCTTGATCTATCTTTTCTCAAAGCTACTACCCGATTTTGAGACCCATAATTCCATGTCTTTCGATTTTCTCATCAAGAATTATGTCCCCTATCTAAAGAGTTTACTACAATCCAAGGTGTGTCCTATTCATTCGATACACTGCCTTACTATCTGACTTACGTACTTCGCTACTCATCTGAAGTGGTTGACGTGCTTAGCATACTACCATCATTGGTTGCTAGATGGGTCCTAAAGAGAGAACCAGTCTCTTTAAATACACTGTTAGCCTATGCTGAAGGCTACACTAAAATTCCTTCCCTTCGTGCAAGTGTGTACTTATTCATCTTTTTCTCTAAGTATCTAACAATTTCATTTGAAGGCTATTTTAAAGATTATCAGTTGTTCAGTGTGGTCAATAGTTTGATGAAGGGCTTAACTCTTTTTCCCTTAATAGTTGTTTAAACAATTCTTGGCTTATATGTTATGCTATCTGGAGAAGCTAAGTTTTTCTGTGAAAGCCTACTTCTACTTCAGGTTTTTTTACGAATAGACCGCCACAAAAGGGGTTTTTGCCCTATCCTTTAGTCTGCCTTTTACCTAGAAAGCCCTTTTAGCTTTTCATTCCTAGCAGACTTGTTAAGGGTAGATTGCCCTTAGGGGTTTTCACACTATCCCTTACTTGACTTTTGCTTAGGATGCCTTTAAAGGTTTTCATTCCTAATAGCTTTTTTTAGGTCTGGTTACAGGAGAAGCTTCACCTGTTAGATAACCCTCCTTCTCATGTCCTTGGGCCTTATAGTCTAAAGCATTTGTTGTCCCATGGCATCATGTGTCAAAAGAGATCTTAATTGCATCTTAAACTCTTGTCATCAATCATCCCTCATAGGTTTCTTGATTGACCAATTTCTCTTAGCCCCTACTTGTTGCATAGGATGCCTTTTTTTGGTTTTCACCCTATTGGGGCGCCCATTTTTAGCAAGGCCACCATTTTAAAATTTTTCACTTATAGGGCTATTCTTCTCATCTTTTTTCATTCATTTTTCTTTAGCCATAAAACTTTCTTACTCTATCCACATTCATAGGCTCTTTGAACTCATTTCTATCATAATCTATAAGAATTGCAATGCCTCTTGGCAATATTTACTTAAGGATGAATGGTCCTTCCTAATTTGGTTTGAACTTCCCCCTTGGATCAATTAGACTTAGCCTTATCTGTTTGAGAACTAGCCCTCCTTTTTTTAGCTTGTGATTCTTCACCCTTTTGCCGAAGGCTCATGCCATCCTTTTTTGATAAATTTAATTATGATAATTAGCTTTCAATCACTTCTCATCTAGCAAGTTCAACTATTGGTACCATTGTTCTACCCAGGCTATCTCAGAAATCTCCACTTCTATTGCCACTCTCAATGACTAGAGCTTGATCTTGACCAAAAGTACTGCATCTATCCTATACACTAAGGAGAATGGAGTAGCACCTGTTGAAGTTCGGATCGTAGTCCTATATCCCTAAAGAGTAAAAGAAAGTTTATCAACCTAATCTCTATATGTTACAACTATCTTAGCTAGGATGTTCTTAACATTTTTTGTTCATTGCTTTGATTGCTCTATTGGCTTGTGGTCTATAAGGAGAGGATTTATAGTTTTATATCTTGTACTTCTATAATAATGCCTTTTTTTTAGCCTAAAATTGAATACCATTATCTGAGACTACATGGTGTGGGACCCTGTATTTGTAGATTAAATTCTTTTCTATGAATCTAGCTATCTCTCTTGCTCCCAACTTCTTAAAAGATTTTACTTCGACCCATTTTGAGAAATAATCAATGGCTACCACAATAAAATAATGCCCATTTAAGGTTGTCAAATGTATCTCTCCTATTATATCTATTCCCTATACAGCAAATGGCTAAGAGGAAGATAAACTGTGTAGTTCTGTTACTAGCACATATTTTAAATCTCTATACTACTAACACTTATGGCACTTTTTCATGTACTTTGAGCAATCATGGTCTATAGTAAGCTAAAAGACCCTTAGTGCATGATCTTTTTGGCTAACTCTAAACCATTCATATGTGTGCCACAAGACCTTGCATGTATTTCTTCTATGACATTTTCTACTTCTTTCTCCTCTAAATAATAAAGCTAAAGACCATTTACTTGCCTTTTGTATAGGACCCTATATACATTGATGAATTGAGTTAACAGTTTCCTTAATACCTTCTTGTCCTTATTTGTAGCTTCTTTAGGGAATTTTCCATTCTCTAGGTAATTATGGATGTTATAAAACCATGGTTTACTTTATTTTCTATTTAATTTTCATTATCTACTCTATCTTGTAGTAAGGCTTTTTAGAACTAGAAACAATTATTGGTTTCATGATTACCCCTTTTGGAATATCCCACATAAAGACTAGGGTAGCCAATGCATCTGCTAATTGATTTTCATCTCTAGGAACATGACAAAAGGTGCATATTTTTAAACTGTCCATTAAGAGATCTCAAGTACTCTGTGTAAGGCATTAACCTTTCTTTACAAATGGTCCACTCTTTATTGGTCTGATACATTACCAAAGATGAATCCTCGAACACCTCAACTATCTTCGTGCCAAGAGCCAATAATGCTTCAAGCCCAAATATGCAAGCTTTATATTTTGCCGTGTTATTTGTAACTCTGTGTCTTAGCTTCTTAGCTAATGGTAGCTTTTCTCCTTCATGGGTTATTAAAATTACTCCTACTCCAGTGCCATTACTATTTACTACCCCATCAAAATACATATGCTATCCTTGGACTATACTTGGGTTCAGGTTTTCATCTAGGAATTCAAACCTTAACTCCTCACCTTTTAATGGATGATTGGCTAGAAATTCTATGACTACCCACCCTGTTTATGGCCTTTCTTATTATGTATTGAATGTCAAACTCTTAAAGTAAAAGAAGCCATTTACTCATTCAACTTACTAAAAATGGTGCCATATAAAGATATCTTAATAGATTGTGTATAGATACTTCCTGTACCATATATGATTGGAAATAGTGCCTTAGTTTCTTAGAAGCCCACACTATTGCTAAACAAATATTTTCCACTTCTATGTACTTGGCCTCATAAGGAAGAAACTTCCTACTCAAGTAGTAAATTGCAAACTGTACCCTTAGCTCATTTTTTGCACTACCATAGCCCCTACTGAGCTTTCTTCAATAGACAGATAAAGAATTAGTAGCTTTCTATGCCTTGGTGGTTGTAAACTAGTGGGTTTAACATATATTCACTGATTATGTCGAAAGCTTTCTGACAATCATCATTCCACTTGATTGGTTAGTTTTTTTCTAAGAAGTTTAAAAATAGGCTCACATATAGTAGTGAGCTTGGCTATAAACCTAGTGATGTATTGTATCTTGCCAAGAAATCCCTTTATCTCTTTTTCCTTCTTCGGAACTAGCATTTCACTAATTACTTTGACCTTATCAAGATCTACCGCAATTCCTTTTTGACTCATAATATGCCTTAAGAGTTTACCTAAAGTTACTCTAAAGACACATTTTTTTGGATTTAAGAGCAGGTTGTATTTATCTATCCACTTAAAGAACTTTTCCAATGCCTCAAAATGTCCTCCTTTTGTAGCGAACTTGATAATCATATCATTGACATATACCTCCACTTCTTTATGAATCAGGTCATTGAGAATTCTTATGGCCATCCTTTAGTATGTAGTACCAACATTTTTCAATCCAAAAGGTATAACCCTATAGGAAAAGGTACCTTATTTCATGATCAAAGGTAGTTTTTATCTTATCTACTATCCTATTTAGAATCTGATTGTAATCGGCATATCCATCCATGAAATTATACATCTTACACATTGCCATGCTATCAACCAGCACATTTATATGAGGTAATGGAAAGTCATCTTTTAGGTAGGCTTTATTTAGATCCCTATAATATATGCACATCTTGACTTTACCATATTTCTTAGTGATCAGCACCACATTGGCTAGCAAGGTTGGATACTACACTTTTTCTAAGAACTTGGCTTCGATTTACTTGTGCCCTTCTTCTTTTATCTTTTTTACCCAATCTAGCCTCATTCTCCTCAACTTCTGCTTCACTAACTTTGCTTTTAGGCATGTGTAGATGGCATATTTAGCTACTTCTCAATCCACCCTAGGTATGTCTTCATAGGTCTAGGTAAAGACTTTTTCATATTTTTTTTAATATTCTCTCAAATTTAATTCTCTTTTTAGGAGTTACATTAAATGCAATTAAGATCTCTTTACGATTTTCATTAGTACCAAGATTAAATGAGGTAGTATTGATTAAATTAATTGTAAATATGTTATGTTTCATGGTTATCATTATGCATGATGTAGTTAGATGAGACATCACAAAAATAAGCAAAATCGTTCATCTTATTAACAAAAGAAATGGAGATATCATTATCAAAAAGCTCAGGAACATATAAATTCTCAAATGGGTCTTTAGATGGGTTCTCCTCTTCCATTTTCTTCTTTCCCTTGACTTAGTGCATGGTAGCAATCAAAATCTCTTCCTTGGGTTCAACTTCTAGTTTGGCTAAGTTGGTCATGACTTATTCATCCCAAAAGTTAGAAGTGGCTTTTACTTCATTTGTAGCCTAGTCAAACACATCACTGAAAATCTCAAAGCTCAGCATGACTTTCCATTTAATGATTGCTAGCTCTAACTCTCTATAGTAGTTGACATTTCCCTCAGCTCGAACAAAACTCTCATCTAGTGGTGGGATATCCTTTCTTATCTTCTTTGGCTCTAAAGTCTCTGCTATGTATCCTAACCCTTTTCGATCATTTGGTCTCTATTGTTGAATGGCTAAGATTGAATCGTCTGAAGAATGTCCTAAACTAGCACTAGGTAAATAGTTCACCTTTTTTAGTAAATTTACCACCTTGGGATCATCCTTTTTTTCTTCTGAAAAGATCCCAACAATATAGAAACCATTAAAATACTGGTTGGTTATCTTAAGCATTAAAACTTGATTCTTTTTAGTAGCTTTGATTCTCACTATTTGTAATGCCTATGTTCTGAGGCTTTATGAACAGTGACACTAGGTCTAGGAAGTGTGCCCAGGGTACAAGGTAACTTGAATATAAACCGAGGTAGTGACACTAGTCATGAAACTTTGAGGGGGCTTTAATCTAATAAAAAGAGCAAAATTTAAAAATTTAGCAGAACCAATAATTCATTTTGAACAGTAAGTTATCCCTCAGTGTAATAAAAAATTTATGGGCCAGGATTGACCTAGTATGTGCCCAGACGGTCAAAAATTTCACTGAGTCCATTAGTGAAAGAAATTTTAGATTTCGAGGTTTTTTTACAAATTCTCATAATTTTTGGGTTTGGCACATGAATCGAAGCAGTATGAAAATGACCCTATCGATAGAATTTGGCTATAAAAATTTACGAGTAGGTATAGGGGAGTTAAGTATGAATTTTAAAATAAACAGGATAATTTTTTGAGGTCTGTGTGAATTTTGGTGAATTTTTGAAGTTTACTAAAAAATTAAGACATGTTAGGGTGGTTCGGGTGGCTATAAGCCCAACCTATACACTTGCTAGCTTGCTTAGGGCCTTGACAAGTGGCAAGGTGTATGGACAAGTGGATTTTTTGACTAAATAAAAGGCTAAATTTTTTTCTTCTTTCTTGCTTGGAATTAACGCCATAGATGCCTTGTAGAGAGATTTTTATCTTCTTCCTTTAGCAAAATTGCAAAATCTAGGTTTCTAAATTCAAGTTAGGATGTTAGAGAGATGAGGGAAAATGAATCATGGCAAAAGAATCTCTTAGCAATGAGTTAAAATTCACCAATGTTTTTTAGATAGAAGTAGTCCAACAAGGGTACTAAAAGTGAGTTCATTGCTTTTCCTTTGGTTTTTTATGATGATTTCTTGGTTGTAAATGATTCCTTGGGGTGCCTAACATCTATGGCTATATGTGTGACTTTGGTTTGAGGTGAATTGGGCCAAGAAAGAGCTTGAAAGAGAGGGAGAAAGTGTCCATAGGGGCTAGAAATGGAGGATGGTAGCCTTAAAATGGTGGTAATTTGATTTTATAGCAAATGAGGTAAGTGAATTCTATCATTCACTTCATGCCCCTAAAATTTCAGTAGCTTCCTTTGTGTCTAGGAATGAATGGAGTATGTAAAATAGCTTAGAATGCTAGAATTTTTGTGATACGATGACACTTAGTCCATGAATGGTATGAATTGTATGGTTATTGATGAGAAAAGGGCTATATGGATGCTAAAAACTTAGTAGCCAAGAGGTGTGCATAAGTTAGAGGTATGTTGAGATGTGTTTTGGTTACTTGAGTTTTAAATTAAACCTTATGGCATTGTGTGTAAAGACATGGAAAAATGCATGTTAGTGTGAAATATAGGTATAGCTGAGAGCTTGTATGTGTGTGTGAATGTGTATAACTTATTTAGTGTGGTCATAGGTGGTATTCAAGGCTAGAAATGCATGTGCCTTAGACTTATGATACAAGATTTAGTGGCATGGCATGTAATAAGTTGAATAATACATAAATTCATGGAAGGCTAGGGGTGGTCAAAGCATGTGATAGGCTTTTGTTACCTTAAATGGCATGAAAGTATAAAAATGTGTATGTAAGTGTACTTGTACCATGAATTAATGGATTATGGTGTGTTGAACATCATGAAAATGAATGAATTAGGCCTTTGACTAGTTGTACCTAAAAGCTAACTCATAGAATATGGCATGAAAAATGAGATGATAAGTGAACCATGTTATGTATAACAAAGCATTAGCTTGAATGCATGAGTAGCTAAATTATTGTTGGCAAAAACATAAGTAGTTAATACCATAAAAGGGCATGAAATATGTTTAAGTAATGACATGAAACCTAAGTTGAGAATGACTTAAAACTTGGTTAGCAATCATGTATAAAAAGTGGCTTTTAACTATACCCATAAGGGCTATGCCTTGTAAATGAGAACATGGTCATTTGTTTGCCTTTATGGGCTATGGGTTAAAAATGAATTATACACGTAAACATTATGCCTATGATGGCTAGTATGATGAGATTCTTAGAATGGCTTAAAGGCCTAGATTTTAGCCTAGATTATAGCCAAGGTTGTGATTGGCTTTAGGCCTATGACTACATAAGATAATGGCTAAAACTACACTAAAAAATAAGGTGAACCGGACCTAAAATGCTTAGTGGAAACTTGGCCACAATAACCTATGATTGTCCTAGATAACCATTACCTGAATTAACAAATTCCCTGGATAGTAAATGGCCTAGAATTATAATATATTTATGAGAATTAAAGTTAGCATAATATGTGAAAATTATATACGCTTGAATCCTTAAATATATTTTCTGATATTTTACCCAATACAGCCTGCTTATGGCCATACCAACCGGGCTAATTTCCAACTCTGATGCAAAAAAATTATAACTTTCTATTTGTAAGATTATAATATTGTAAAAAGTAAATCAGTAAAGAAATGGAAACTGATTGAGGTTAAATGGCCCACTAGTTAGACACCCACTAGATGGGTTGACCGGTTAAATTAAGTGTGCTTAGCAGTTGCTACATTGTCCACTTTTTAGATAAGGCCAGTATAGCAACATAGGTCCCCATTGGGGCTACTATACTAGTCTATTTGATGGACAACTTTATACCCTTACCACCTAATGCTAGATTTGATATTATCAACGCAGCAGTGTAGGTCTTTGCGGGCCACTACACTAGCATGTTAGATAGACCAGTCTACTGTGTAGACACAACCACTTCATTATTAATCATTTATACATTATCAGTGTAGCAATGTAGGTCCTTGAGGGCCACTGCATTAGTCTATTGGATAGACTAGTCTGCTGGGCAGACAACCCCTTGTTACTTACACCTTAGGTGCTAGAATTCAATTGAGTCGGTGCAACGGCATAGGTCTAGAATAGGGACCATTACACTAGTTTATTTTTCCCTCTAGATCCAGTGTCTGTCAAGGTTATCTCCTAAGTTGGACCAGTAAAATTAATTAAATAAGATTAATAAATTGCATATGACTATGAAACATAAAATAGAGGCATTTTAGTAATTTTCCACTAGTAATGAATAAAGGCTTAAAAAGGTATAATTTGCGCATCAAATGAGTAATAGTGACTAAACACATAATTTATATAGCTTGTAATAATTAATTAGATAATTTTAGATAGAAACACCCTAGGGGTAAAATGGTAATTTCCATGCTAGTGTTTTAAGTTGAATTGAGATGTTAGAACAAGATAAGAGTAGAAGTATAATGTATGGTTTATATTCTCATGTGGACCCTTTTTTGGTTTTCCTAAGAATGATTAAACTAAAGCAGCCTAAAACTCAACTTAGGCCTCGACTCCTCAAGTCTCGAAAGATGAGAAGGAAGCTAAAGGAATCTAGGGTCATGCCATTTTGATTATCTTAGGAGGGTGCGAGTTGGGCACCATAAGGTAGGAGTTGTGACTTGATGAAGTTAGGAAGTAGAAATACCTTGTAGGGCCAAAACCAAAGCCGTTCGAAACCCTACTCTTATTTATACCTCAAAATGATACGGAACTTCAATTTGAATTTATGATGTTCTTCTTTTTTCTCAAGTGATATATTGTATTTAAAATAAATCACACATTTACATAGAAGAAGTTACAGAATATAATATATTTACAAGAAAAGTAAATAGGTGCTAGGGATCGAAATAACATGCATTAAATTGAGCAATTGATTGTTTTGAGAACTTTGGTTTTCTCATGCCAATTTTAGAAAAGAGGTTTTATTATAGTGATTTTTTTATTAAAATTGGATGATGGGTTTGATAACTTTAGTTCTCAAATACTAATATGTAAAAATCAAATTTATTATGATGACTTTTATTTGGAAGAGGGGAATGAGAACTTTGGTTCTCTAAGAGTTTTATTTTAGAAAGTGAACGCTATTGTTAGGGATTTTATTGAGAAAGAATCGAAATTTATTTGATTTAACAAAACAGCAATTTCTTAGGTAAAAATACAATCTTAACTTTTATTTCTTTTTAAAGTGTAAAACCATTTTTCTATCTACTTTGGTGCTCATGGAATATTTCAGGATTGAAATTGGATATATCATACATAAATCGAGTAATGGATTTAATTTTGAGAACTTTAGTTCTCACATGCCAATTA
>CANXYI010822970.1:0-16447 GCA_948208565.1 Hura crepitans | reverse complement strand
GATTATGTCTATTATCCCTTTACGAAAAATTGGGCAGCATAATGGCTATCCAGGTGAAAATCGAAAAATTTTCCTACGAGGAAAAATACTTCTATAACAATTTCAACCCAAAACTCAACTCTTGGACCAGTCTGGTCCCTTAAAACATCAACGTCATCATACCAAAGCACATATGGTCTCATACCCATAAACAAACAAATAAATAAAAGCATATGCATATGTTCATCAAAAAGTCAAATTCTATAGCCATTTAATTCACATATCTTAGTTTTATACTATATATGTACTACTAATTATACATCTACTATACATTAGTGACTGCCTACTGAAACCAAAAGAGTATTAAAATGAATACCAAAAAGACTTTAGGTTAGCTACACTGGCTCCCGTTGAAGTTGGACATCTATCTCACCTATAGCTTATGCATTAAAACACTGACACACTGAGTATGAACTCAATGGTGGAATAGATAGAATAAAGTATGTCACACATGAGAACACACATATGAATCATGTATACACATGCATAGGTACTATTCAACATGGTTATGCAAGATGTCAGACTAGATGCCATTTATCATATTCAGTCATTTTCATTCCTATTATCAAGTTAAATTTCATATATTATGATCCTAGTTATGTTCAATATAGTTTAGGCCTATAACAAATAGATGACGCTTTAAGACATCGGATAGTGGGATCTATCCTATGCAGTGGTCCACATGTTAGACCTCGGTAGCTGTACCTACCTCGCCCCGATAGTAGGGATCAGTCCATAGACATCCTAATGTCGGACTGGTAGATAGCAAGGATTAGTATGTAGACCTCCCAATATCTACAAGTGGGATAGCAGGGATCATCCTCATGGGACCTCCTAATACCCTGAGTCATATCTCTAAAGCATCACAAGTGGATAGTAGGATCAGCCCTGTGGGACCTCCCAATATCCATAGATAGTCAATAGGTAGCAGGGATCAACCCGAGTCGAGCTCCCAATACCCAAGTGTGTAGGGTTCATCTCAGAACCTAGGCAGCTGCACCCACCACATCCAGTAGACAATAGTAGTCCTAGAAGGACCAAACTACCTAACAGTTGCTAATTCCCTAGTTGACTAGTCAACCCATCTAATGGGTATCTAACTGATGGGCCAAATCACTATTCCATAGTTAATTATGATATTTACCATCATTTTTACCATGTTTCATGTCAATCATGCCAATGAAGTATATTGCACACAACATTTCACACAAGTTAACATTTTTAACCTATTACCACAAAATCACTATTCATTTAGTTATTTTATGGGTATGTTACTATTCATTTGATAAATTCTCAAACTTGTGCCTTTCATAGCATTAAACACATCAATCCAAAACCCATCATTCTTATATCTTTTCTTTCCATAATCTTTCCATGAAACATCTTTAATAACCATGCCACCAATGGCATATATATTGACATCTTATTATTAGTCATCTTTTATGTGAACATTGCAAGTTCATTTAGGTCATTATTTGCCAAGTTTACATGCCATATAACTTAGTATTATTAATCATGTCCCAAGTAATATCTATACACAATATTTACATGCCATTGTCATGTTTAACATACCATATACATAACTACACCTATCATGCCATTCAAGTGCACCATTTGGCCACAAACCATGCACACATATACACCTAGTTTCTTCTCCATAAAATTAGGCATACCATGTTATTTTGACACCATTAACATAATCATATCATTAATTTACATCAAAGCCATGCATAACACCATGAACTTGCAATTTCATACAGATGAATGCATACCAAATCATGCCAAAAAACATGACACACATGAATTGAACCTATTCCATATACCTAGGGGTGTGAAAACACCATTTTCCCCACCACTTTGATGCCTAACTTGAGGTTCTCCTTCAAAGTTTTCCTTTTGCCCTAAACATACACAAATTTGACTTAGAAAAATTCCTAAAAAATCCTATATAACTCCAAATGGAAATCTAAAACCATGAAACTTCTTAAAACACTCTAAGCTACATAAAATAAAAATAACAAATGAAATAAAATCACTTACATCAAGATTGGCTAGTATTCACCAAGGTTGCAATCTCTCTTTCTAAGCCAAATCTCTCAATTCTCTCACTTGGATTAGACTCTAGAGGTCATAGAGGGCCTAATCTATATGTTTTTTTTGTGTTTTTTGGTGGTGTATAAGAGGATAGAGAAAAAGAAAATGGTGGAGAATTTCCTTTGGAATGGCATTGGCTAAAGGAAGAAAATAGGGGAGGAAAATGATGGTTCACACATGTGACCCTCTCACGACACATAGCGATCTAATGATCCGTTTTCTCTTGGTTTCTTTTTAAACTTTAGAAATTCATAGAAATTTCTCTAGACCTCTAAAAATACTCATTTTCATTTTAAAAATCCTTGATTAGTGTCACTAAGGCCCACGTAAAATTTCAAGTCAAAATTCCACTATTGACTTTTAGGCACTATTCACCTGCTAGAATAAAATATTTAGAAAAAATACTAAACAACCTTAGAAAATTAAAATTCCTTCTCCATCAAGTTAATTGGAATTTTTTAGGCTTAGGGTATGGTATTTTTGGGTTCATCTGGGCACATCCCGGAGCTGTCTCGACACAACCTCTTTTTATCTCCACATTCACTAGTTCTTGACCTAAAATGATTTATTGGTTCTGCTAAAATTTTAAATTCTTTCATTTTACCCATTTTCATGACCATCAAAGTTTTATGACTAATATGCCCCTTTCTAGCCTTGTGAAGGTGCCCTAACCTATAGGGAACACTATTCAAACTAAAGAGATATTGTGCATAAAACTTGGACTTGCGGGCGTTATAGACAAGCTACTACTAAGGCTGAAAAATCCCTAATCTACATTGGAGCAACTTGTTGCATAATTTCTATGTTTAACCCTTTCTCAAACTTTTTGCAGTGATCTTCCTTTATAGCCACTACTACCTTAGCATATTTACTTAAGCGAGCAAACTCCTTCAAATACTTAGATATAGTCCTATGCTTTTATCGTAAATCTATGAACTCCTGGTACTTCTGATCTAGGTAATGCTTAGTTATGTATTTCCTCTTAATTTCTTAAAGAAAGAACTCCTAATTAATATCAGTAGCCATCTTTTGCTTTGTAATGGTCTCCCACCACTTGAAAACTTCTTTCAATAGCATAAAAGTAATACATGATGTATACTCCTCCTGAGGACACCTTAACTGCTTCAAGATCCTGAGCATTTGATCTAGCTAATACTTGGCTTTACCCAACTCATCAAGCTTCTCACCCTGAAAGAAATCATCCCTATTCCTCAATAACTATTCCATATATATCTTTTGAAAAGCCTGCTGCTTTTATGGAGTTGTGTGTACTATAGCAACTACAGTAGTAGTAGCTACTGTCACCTACCTGATAGACTCCAACATCATTTACCAAACCATTAAACCCTACTATCCATGTGCAACATATCCCACATCACTAGAGGTCACATACTCTGGTTGTGCCTTGCCTTATCCTCTATACTTTCTCCTCTTCACTTCGAGTAGTACTATGACTCAACTCCATGTATATAGGTAAGAGAAATAGATTATGAACCCCACATGTAAAATTTTATGATGTAACATATTAGAACTCTTATAGTGCTCTTATGTAACCTATAGGTTTAGAGGAAAGCCTAAATTAGAGCTCTAATACCACTAAGTGTGATGCCCTCTACCTGACCCATACATTATTCGGGAATAAATAGCGCACATGCATACTGATATCTAATTTCGTTATCCATAAAACCCAATTTAGTTAAAACTTTTATTAACTAAAAGATTTCTTGAACTTAAGGAGTTATAAAACACTAAAAGCCATTTGTCATGCTATACAAGGCAACTAATAGGGTCATCGTGCCAAAAATCCAGAAGCAAATTAGTTGTACTGAGACACTTTCCCAAATAGTAAACCTTTTAAAAATACTTCTAAAATAATATACATCACAACAACTCTCCAAATAGGTCCTCCTAACTTTTCAATCAACAAAAAAATAACACAGAGCCTGAGGCTCATCACAAGTAGCATTCTCACATGGAGCATTAAGAGATATCGTACAAGTCATGCAAAAAATATAAAGCTTCAGAAATAATAAAGTTTAAGTTAAAAAATCAACCCATGTTTATAAATTAAGCCTAATTCCTCTAGAATCACAAAAGCACCACTATCTATATTTACACTATTGACCATTTTACAAAATGAAAACAAAAAGTACCCAAAAAGGGCAGTCTTTGTGTTCTCTCCTTTTGGGGCAAAAGTTTTTGCTCTAATCTGCTACTTAATTACCTAGCCATTGCAAAAAAAGCAAAACATTAAGCTTTTGCTTAGTGGTGTAATCACTTCAATATATATATGCCAATTATATCATGCAATTGTTCATTTCATATTAATTGTGTAACATGCTATCATTAGTAAGCATGCAATATGATTCATAAGCCAATAATCATCTTTGATATACATACATGTCAAGAAATGTGTATATGCCACTTTATGTTCATGCACAAAGCATATTTATCATCAACATAGATAAAATGAGCCATAAGCTTAACATGCACATATATCTCCTTCTAATAAGCACATACTCATTTAGACAATTACAAAAAGCTTAAGAACATACATTACATGTTGTAGCCTTATACTCATGCAATAATTAAGTTTCGAGTTTCATAAACATCTTTATACAACATCATCATTTTCAAGTCTTTTTATTGTTTAACATATGCCCATATCAAAGAGAGACAACTTACTAAGATTGGATAATGGATAACTTACGCTCAAAAGCACTCGCATATGAAGATATGTGAACATAGGCCCATAAGCACTCACATCCAAAGATACATCAATATAGGCCCGTAGGTACTCACATCCATAAATACATCAACATAAGCCTGTAGCCACTCATATCTATAGATTCGTAAACATAAGCCTATAGGCATTCACATTCGTAGATGTGTTAACATAGGCTTATAGGCACTCATGCCCGTCAGCACGTAGAACATTAACCCATAGGTCTCATACTTGAAGGTAAGCTAGTAGTTGCTAAAAATCCTAGTTGACCAATCAACTTATCAATTATCTAACTATATAGGGATCATTAAACTTATCATATTATGTCATTTAAGCCAATTATACATTTTACATAGTTTATATCATATCATCACATAATTTCATCTCATTGACCATTTTGCATATTAGTAAGGCCTAAAGAATACATGCCTATAGCATAAGTCACATAATCATATCATGTAGCTAACTTAGGTTTACATAAGGTTTATTAACTCATAATAATGTCATAAGACACATCCATGCATCTATATCCTCATTGATACTTCAATATGCCATATATTGCACCATTTGGACTTATATGGCCATAACATACATCATGCATGCACATCTCAATTCAAGCACATTTAATCCATATCAATATCTTGTATTGATGCCCTATAATGCCTAATACATCAAGCATCTGTGTAAAGGCTATCACTCACATCCATACACCAATTTAAACTCGGTATTAGCATTTATTGATATTAGTCACATAAAGCCTCATTACATAGCAAAAATCCATATGCAAGTTAAGGTGGCATTTGGCCACTCCCACATGTACAAACTTATTCATGAAACTACACTAAGGTACACACAAATGCATTTATGCCCCATTTTAACATACATTGCCCTCACATTCACTTTAGGCCATCATAGCACCAAAAACATATCAATTACACATTTAAAGCATTCGACCACCCATATATGCATACACACACCTATTTAATCATATATAAAGTCATTCAAGTGCATTAATACCACATTTATATCATTTAACTTTACCATTCAACAATATCTAACTAACTCATGCATTAAACTTCTAATCGCCATTAATGCACATAATGCCATAAATGCACATAATGAATTTCCATGCATTTTAATTCATTTTAAAGTGATTACACATACCAAAATGTATCATCTAGTATGCCCAAAGCTCTTCTAGGCTTTCTCCTTGCCTCGAGAAGCCCGATTCTAATTCTCACCTATGAATTCAAATTGGTTCAATTTTAAAAAATATGTATAAAATCAAATAATTAACTAAAAACTAAAATAACTATAAATTGGTTCTTGGGTAGCCAAGGGACCTAGGAAAAATATCAAAATGGAACAAAAATTACCCAATTGTGAAATGGCTAGTATTCACTTCTCGATTCCTCTTGAGATTCTCCACCAAATAAGGGGAACTTGGTGTCTACGGTTTCATCTTGGGATGTTTTACCTCTTGAAACCCATTTTATGGAGTGGGTATGGAAGAGATGGAAGAAAAAAGAGAAGAAAGAGAGAGAGGAGAGGGTGTTGGCAATTTGAGAGAAAGAATGAGGGAAAAAGTGGGAAATGGAAGGAAATGAAGGGAAAGGAAAAATTTTAGGGTATTTATAGTTTTTGGAAAATTATTTTATTTTGTTTGCATAATTTATTTCTCCCCTCTAAAAGAATCAAAATTTCTCAAAATATGTTCGAAAACTTACGTAAATACGAATCCTATAGACACCTAAAGAATCGGGCTCAAAAGATGAAGAAAAATAAGAAAAATCATTATATTTCTTTAGCCAAAAACTTGGTAAAAATACTTCTTGATATCTAAAAATTCTGATTCCAAAGCTAATGGTCTATTTAGAATATTTACATATTAGGTTGTAATATTTTCAAATTATTTTGAGCAATTTTTGAATTATTTTATGATTCAGCTTTGCCTGCGACACTATTCACAAGACATTATTGTAAAATCTTGTTTAGCATTTTTAACCATCCAAATGACTTCAGATTGGCTTCAAAATTTACCCAATATTCTCTCATAATTAATAATCCCCATTGGTGCGCTTAGTGTGACTTGAGTTTCGAGAAGCACTATTTAGCCCAAAAAGTATTATTCACGAGAGTTAGGATTTTTAGTTGTTACATTTCTTTACCTCTTAAAGGAGATGTCATCTTTGACATACCTAGTTTAAAAAGATGTAGATACTACTCTCGCATCTGAGCTTCACTCTCCTATGTCTCTTTTTCCATGCCATATATCACCATAGAACCTTCATCAACGGCACTGTCTTGTTCTATAACTCTTTAACTTCTCTGGCTAATATATATATGGGTTTTTCCTTATATTACAAGTCTAGCCATATGTCCACTTCTTTAGCTATCAACATATGTGAAGGGTTCGATTTATACCTTCTCAGCAATAAGACATGAAACACATCATGAATTTGTTGCAACTCTAGAGGTAAAACCAATCTATAGGCTAATAGACCCATACGTTCTATGATCTCGTATGGTCTAAGGAACCTTAGACTCAACTTCTCTTTCTTATTGAACCTTAACACCTTTTTCCATGGAGATACCTTTAGAAAGACCTTGTCACTGACTTCATACTCAAAGTCTCTTCTCTACAAATTTGTATAGGATTTTTGTCTATCTAAAGCAGCCTTTATCATCACTCTAATGATTTTCACCTTCTCTTTAGCATCTTTGACCAAATACAATCCCACAAGCTTGTGCTCACTTAACTCACTCCAACATTAAAGAGTCTTGCATCTCCCATACAATGCCTTATAAAGACCCATACCAAGGCTTGCTTGGTAATTATTGTTGTAAGCAAACTTGACCAAAGAGATATACTTATCCCAACTGCCTTTGAGCTCTATGGCATATGCTCAGAGCATATCCTCAAGCACCTGAATGATCCTCTCTGACTGACAATCCATTTAAGGTCGAAAAGCCATGTTAAAACTAAGCCTAATCCCTAAAGCATTTTGGAGTTTCCTCCAAAATCTTGATATAAAACGGGGATCTCTGTCTAAAACAATAAAAGATGGCACTCTGTGAAGCCTAATTATCTCATCAAGGTACAGTTCAGCCAACTTCTCTAAAGAATAATCCTTTCGTACTGGAATGAAGTGAGCTGACTTGGTCAATCTATCGACCACCACCAAAATAGAATAATGCTTATTCCTAGTCATTAGTAGTCCAATCACAAAATCCATAGTGACTCGATCCTATTTACATTCTAGGATTGCTATAGGATGTAGTAAACTAGAAGGAACATGATGTTCAGCCTTCACTTATTGGCAAGTGAGGCATCTAGTCACTTAATCAACTACATCTCTTTTCATGCTAACCACCAATAGATTGACTTTAAATCTTAGTACATCTTAATAGTGCTAGGATACATAGCATATGGTGCACTGTGCACTTCTTATAGAATTTGTTGTCTTACATCTTCACCATCTGGTACACAAAGGTGCTCATGATAATATAAGTAATCATCTTCTTTGATAAAAAACTCGGTAGACTTCCCTCTTAGATCATACTCATGATACTCTAAAGCCTATAATCATCTTTTTATGAATCTTTCACTATTTCCATCAAACTTGGCTTGACTTATAGCTTAGCTAACAAACCATCATCATCTTACAGCTTCAAGCTGATATACATCACCTTCGAAACTAACATAAATTCCTACTTAAGGCATCTATAACCACATTAACTTTCCCAGGATAGTAGTCAATAAGGCAATCATAATCCTTGATTAACTCCATCCATCTTCTTTGCCTTAAGTTTAACTCTTTTTATGTTAGTAGATACTTTAAACTCTCATAGTCGGTGAAGATATAACACTTTTCCCCATAAAGATAATGCCTTTATATCTTTAAAGCAAACACAATAGTTGTGAGCTCTAAGTCATGTGTCAGGTAGTTTTTCTCATGAGGTTTTAATTACCGCAAAGCATAAATAACAACTTTGCCATCCTATATGAGTACACATCCCAACCCATTTAGTGAGGCATCACTATATGTAGTGAACTCTTTTCTATACATTAGCAAAACCAAAATTGGTGCCTCAATTAACGTAATCTTGAGCTACAAAACTCTCTTGACATCTGCTATCCCACTTAAACTTCACATCCTTCCTTAAAAGACATGTCATAGGGGCTACTGTCAAGGAAAACCCTTTGACAAAACTTCCATAATATCAAGCTAAACCCAAGAAACTCTTTATCCCAGTTGTGTTCCTAGGTGGTGTCCATTACATCACCACCTGAATCTTACTAGGATCAACACTTATGCCATCTGTCGATACTATATAAACAAAAAACAATACTTCCTCTAACCAAAACTCACACTTGTTGAGCTTAGCATAGAGCTTCTCATCCCTCAAAATCTATTAAACTATTCATAGATGCTTTTCATGCTATTCTCGATCCTTAGAGTACTAAAGGATGTCATCAATGAAGACTACTACAAATAGATCTAGAAGTAGCCTGAACAACTAGTTAATGAGATCCATAAATGCTATCGATGTATTAGTTAACCAAAAGACATCACTAAGAACTTATAATGACTATATCTAATCCTAAAAGGTGTCTTGTGTATGTCTCCCTCTTTAACTCTCAATTGATAATACTCGGATCTAAGATCAATCTTAGAGAAGACACCTGCCCCCCTAAGCATATCAAAAAGGTCATCAATTCGTGATAAGGGATACTTGTTCTTGATGGTGACTTTGTTTAATTGCCTGTAATGCTCATAAAGCCTTAAAGAATTATCCTTCTTAATAAACAGAGCTAGTGCTCCCAGTGGTCAAACACTCAATTTGATAAAACATTTGTCAAGAAACTCTTGCAACTATATCTTTAACTCTTTCAACTCTATAGAGCCATCCTATACAAAGCTATGGAAACTGATGTTATGCCTAGCATTACCTCAATTTTGAATTCTAACTCCTATTTTGGTGGTAAACTAGGTAATTCATCTATGAAAACATCCTCTAACTCAGCCACAATAAGAATCTATCTTGCTTTTGATGCTTCCTTTTTTATTGTGAACCACATATGTAAAGTAAGATTGACAACCCTTTTGCATCATTTTTCTTGCCATAACTACTGACATTATATTAGCCATGCAATCCAACCTCTCACTAATCTATATAACTTCTAACCTGTCACTAGCTTGTAACATAATCCTCTTCCTTTTACATTCCACTATGGGATGATACTTGGACAACCAGTCCATGCCTAAGATAAGATCGAACTCATTGAATGGCATTTCAATGAGATCCACTAAAGAAACATATCCTTATATTGACAAAGGATAGTCTCTGTGTACTTTATTCACTAAGATGTGTTATCCTATAGGATTGCTAACCATCATATCAAAACTGAGGTCATCTAATACTAAACCCCAATCTATAATCGATGCTATATAGATAAATGAATATGTAAAGCTCAGGTCTATTTGTGTTAAAGTAGGTAAATCAAAGATATGGAAAATACAAGCTATAACCTCTAGATCATCTACCTCCTCTCTAGCCTTTATAACATATTGCTTGGTTGGAGCTCTGCTATCTGACTTGTTTTTTTAACTGGCTTTAGCTTTGCCCTCAGCATCTCTCTTCTATGATGTCTCTAATGGCCTAATCGGATAGTCTCTCTAAAAATGATCTTTGAAGCCACAACCTTATCATACTCTCGGTGTAACTCTCTAACATACATCTTAGTGTTTCCTATGGCAAGTCTTGCAAGCTGATGTTAGAACACTACTAATAGTAGATCTAGGAGCACCTAATGTCTAGGTCTATTATCGGGTTTATGCTTTAAAACACTATCCTAACCTCTAAGACTGCTCTAACTACTTAGTCTACTATTGCCTTGACTGATCCCTTTTCTATTTCTTGTTCATTGCATACCTAGAATTGCCTTGTCGTTATCCAAATGATCTCTTCTTAAAGCTATTTCTCTTCTGTCTCAGTTGTTGTA
Source organism: Hura crepitans (assembly GCA_948208565.1). Classification (NCBI taxonomy): domain Eukaryota; kingdom Viridiplantae; phylum Streptophyta; class Magnoliopsida; order Malpighiales; family Euphorbiaceae; genus Hura; species Hura crepitans. Next base: position 5,582 of record CANXYI010822970.1, on the reverse strand, counting down.
CCATCTCTATTGTATGACAAGTTGCTACCAAGGCTAAAAAATCTTTAATCTATATCGAAGCAACTTGTTGCATGATGTCCATATTTTACTCCTTCTCAAACTTCTTGCAGCGGTCTTCCTATACAGCCACCACTGCTTTAGCATATTTGCTCAAGTGAGCAAACTCCTTCTCATACTCAGATATAATCTTATGCTTCTGCCTTATGTCTATAAACTCCTAGTACTTCTAATCTAAGTAATGCTCAGTTATGTATTTCTTCTTAAATTCTTGAAGAAAGAACTCTAATTAATATTAGAAGATATCTTATGCTCTATAATGGTTTCCCACCACTTCAAAGCTTCCTTTGACATCATAGAAGTAATACATAATATATACTCCTCCCGAGGACACCTTAACTATTGCATGATCCTGAGCATCTGATCTAGCCAATACTTAGCTCTACTCAACTCATCCAGCTCCTCACCCTTGAAGAACTTAACCCTATTCTTCAATAATCATTCTATGTACATCTTCTAAAAAGGTTAATACTTTTAAGGTACTGAAGGTGGAGCTATGTGTATTGTAGCATCTATAGTAGCAATAGCTACTGTTGCCTACCTAACAGACTCTTACATTGTTTGTACCCAAGCTGACAGACCCTGATATCCATGTGCTACATGTCTCGTATCGCTGGAGGTCACTTACTTTGGTTGTGTCTTACCTTATCCAAAAGCCATAGGAGCATGGCTTTCTACTTCCTCCTCTTCACTTCAAGTAGTACTATGACTCATCTTCATATTTGTAGGTAAGAGAAATAGATTATAAACCCCACATGTAAAATGTTATGATGTAAACATACTACAACTCTTATATTGATCTTATGTAACTTATAGGTTTAGAGGAAAGCTTAAACCAGAGCTCTGATAACTAAACCAGAGCTCTGATAAAACTAAGTGTGACACCCTTTACTCATCCCATACATCGGCCCTAAATAGAGAGCATGAACATATACCAATATCCAAATCTGTTATCTATAAAACCTAATTTAGTTAAAAATTTTATTAACTAAAACATTTCTTGAACTCAAGGAGTTGTAAAACACTAAAACCCATTTAGCACACTTTATAAGGAAATTAATAAGGTTATCATGTCAAAAATTCGACAGCATAATGGCTGTACCGAGACACTTTCCCAAATAGTAAACTTATTAAAAACACTTCTAAAATAACATACATCAAAACACAACTCTAAATGGGTCCTTCTGACCCTTCAATCAACATAAAAATAATATAAAGCCTCAGGTTCATCATAAGCAGCATTCTCACATGTAGGATTAAAAGATATCATACAAGTCATAAAAGAAATATAAGGCATTGGAGTAATATAATTTGAGTTACAAAACTGACCCATGTTTATAGATTAGGCCTAATCCCTCTAGAATCACAAGAGCACCACTATTTATATTTACATCATTGATCATTTTACAAAATGAAAACAAAAAGTACCTAAAAAGGGTAGTCTTTGTGTTCTCTCCTATAGGGCAGAAGCTTTGGCTCTAATCTGCTACTCAATTACCTACTCATTACAAACAAAGTAGTGTACTAAGCTTTTGCTAAGTGGTGTAATCCCTTTAATATAAATATGCCAATTATATCATGCAATTGTTCATTTCATATCAATTGTGTAACATGTTATCATTAGTAAGCATATAATATGATTCATAAGCAAATAAGCATCTTTGATATATATGTATGTCAAGAAATGTGCACATGCCACATTATGTTTATGCACAAAGCATTTCTATCATCAACATATATAGAATGAGCTATAAGCTTAACATGCACATAAATCTCCTCATAATAAAAACATACTCATTTAGGCAATTATAGAAAGCTTAAGAACATACATTACATGTCATAGCCTCGTAGCATGTAATAATTAAGTTTCAGATTTCATAAATATCTTTATACCACATCATAATTTTCAACACTTTTTACTGTTTAACATATGCCCATATCAAAAAGAGACAATGAACCAAGACTGGATAATGGATAACTTAAGCCTAAAGGCACTCATATCTAAAGGTATCTGAGCATAGGCCTGTAGGCACTTGCATCCGAAGATACGTCAACATAAGCCTGTAGGCACTTATATCCATAGATGCATTAACATAGTCCTGTAGGCACTCACATCCATAGATGCATCTATATAAGCCCATAGGAACTCATATCCATAGATGCATTAACATAGGCCTGTAGGCACTCATATCTATAGATGTGTCAACATAGGCCCATAGGCACTTATGCCCATTGGTACATAGAACATTGGTTCATAGGTCTTATCCCTGAAGGTAAGCTAGCAGCCATTGGAAATCCTAGTTGATTGGTTAACCTATCCAACCTAAGTTGTTTAACTATATAGGCATCATTAAAGTCATCATATTATGTCATTTAACTAATTATACATTTTACATAGTTTATATTATATTGTCACATAATTTCATCTCATTAGATATTTTGCACATTAGCAAGGCCTAAAGAATACATGCCCATAGCATAAGTCACATAATCAAGTCATGTAGCAAACTTAGGCTTACATAAGCTTTATTAACTCATAGTAATATCATAAGACACATCCATGCATCTATATCCTTATTAATACCTCAATATGCCATATATAGCACCATTAGGCCTTATTTAACCATAACATACATCATACATGCACATCTCAATTGAAACACCTTTAATTTACACGAATATCATGTATTGATGCTTTATAATGCCTAATACATCAAGCATGTGTGTATAAACTATAACTCGCATCTATGCACCAATTTACACCCAATATTAGCATTTATTGATATTAGTCACATAAAGCCTTATTACATGGCAAAAATCCATATGCAAGTCAAGGTGGCATTCGGTTGCTCCCACATGCACACACTCATTCATGAAACTACACTAAAGCATAGACAAATGCATTTATGCCCCATTTTCAGATACGTTGCCCATACATTCACTTTATGCCATCATAGCACCTAAAACATGTCATTTACACATTTGAATCATTTAACTACCCATATATGCATACACACACCTATTTAATCATATATAAACTCATGCAACTGCATAAATACCATATTTATATCATCTAATATTACCATTCAATAATATCTAACTAACTCATGTATTAAACTTCTAATAGCCATTAATGCAAATAACGCCATTAATGCACATAATGAGTTTTCATGCATTATAATTAATTTTAAAGTGATTACACATACCAAAATGTGTTGTTAGGTATGCTTAAAGCTCTCCTAGGCCTTTTCCTTGCCTTGAGAAGCCCGATTTTAATTCTCACCTACGAATTCAAATAGGTTCAATTTTAAAAAATCCATATAAAATCAAATAATTAATTGAAAATAAAAATGACCTTATAAATGGCTTTTTGGGTACCCAAGGGCCCTAAGAAAAATATTGGAATGTAATTAAAATTAACCAATTGTGAAATGGGCACTCTTCACTGCGAGAAGGAAATCTTGATTCCTTTCGAGATTCTCTACCAAACGAGGCGATCTTGGTGCCTACGATTTCGTCTCGGGACTTTCTACCTCCCAAAACCCATTTTCTAAAGTGGGTGTGGAAGAGATGGAAGAAAAAATAGAAGAAAGAGAGAGAGGAGAGTGTGTTGACAATTTGAGAGAAAGAATAAGGGAAGAAGAGGGAAATAGAGGGAAATGAAGGGAAAGGAAAAATTTTAGGGTATTTATAGTTTTTGAAAAATTATTTTATTTTTTTTTCATAATTTATTTCTCCCCTCTAGAAGAATCAAAATTCCTAAAAATAGGTTCCAAAATTTAGGTAGAAACAAATCCCATAAATCCCAAAAGAATTGAGCTCGAAAGATGAAGAAAATGGAAAAAATCAATATATTTCCTTAGCTAAGAACTTGATAAAAATATGTCTCGATATCTAGAAATTATGATTTCAAAGCCAATGGTCCATTTGGAATATTTAAGTATCAGGTTGTAATATTTTTGGATTATTTTGATCAAACTTTTGAATTATTTTATAGTTCAGCTTTGCCTGCGGCACTATTAATAAGACACTGCCATAAAATCTTCTTTAGCATTTTTAACCTTCAAAATGACTTTGGATTAGCTTCAAACTTTGCCCAAAATTCTTTCATAATTAATACTCATCATTGGTACACTTAGTGTGACTTGGGTTTTGGGAAGTACTATTCACCTCGAAAAGGACTGTTCATGAGAGTCGGGATTTTCGGGTTATTACACTTACTAAGGTTGAGATATCTTGAGATTGTGTTTGTGTGGTATAGAGTAGCCAGAGGATTGTGTGGATGTTGTAGAAGTGTGTGGATGTTTTAGAAGTGTATTTTTCTTATGTAGATTACTATTATAAAATTTGGGATAGTGCCTGGTACAGCTATTATGCTATCAAAATGTTAGCATGAGGATTATCAATTTTTGTATATGTAACACTATTTGAAAGTTTTTTGAAAACCCACCTTTTCATAGGTGAACTTTTTCAATAAGAATGTTTTATAACTAGTAATAAAATGAGTAAGTTTGTATATCTTAATTTATATGCACTCTTTAGTCGAGCTTGATGACTAGTCAGTGATCGGATTGGGTAAGGGTTATCACACTCGGGGTAACCATATTCATTTAGTCTTCATGGACTTATGTGCCTTAGTCTGCATGAACCAGCTTATAGATCTACATGGAGTTAGTCCTTAAGGAATGAAAATCATATAGATGCTAATAGGTTGTATGTCTATTAAGTCAGTATAGACTTCTTATCCATATGAATGTAGTCTACGGACATCATAGGATATCCATTGGGTGTCTACCTTAGGCATTTTAAAGGTGGTTTAGGTTCTATCTCTAGGCTATTTTACTTGGTTTGCATGTCTCCCCTCACATCTCTTGAGACACATTTGACATCTGTGGGCTTCATCATTGGAAAACCTCTGAACTAGGAAGCATCTTTGACTCCTATGTCTATAGTTGTTGTGTGTCATTCCATTGAGGGGTGCAAAAGGAAAAGAGTGAGTTCTACCTAAAGAAGAGATCTTCTATATATGGGGCATCTAGCATATCTCAGTAGTAGTAGTGAGGTAAGAGGTTTATAAGGAATTAGTTTGGGACACTACAACAAACACAGAAGTAGATATAGTCTCAGAAGATAGCTCAAGGTAACAAAAGTAAGGCTAGTTAGTAGTAATGTCATATGGCTAGCACACTAGTGTCTATAACTAAGGGTGGCTAGATACCTTAGTGTTTGACTTGCCACAAGTGACATAAGGGAGAGTGCTAGAAGAGCAAGCTAGGTTTATGCTATAGGTATGGTTCACCGGATCACTTTTTTTATGGTTGTCCCATAAAAGTTGATGCTGGTAAGAGATTTATACTTGCATCTATTAGCGAATAGAAGAGAGAGTAAGGAGAGAGTGTAGAGAGAGCTCAAAGAGATAAAGTAGAGTCTAGAGCTGAGCATAGGCCTCCTGCCCGATAGTATGCCATTAGAGTAGGATGATATTGATAAGCCAGATCTCATTGCTGGTACTTTTCTTCTCTGTA
>CANXYI010822938.1:0-28320 GCA_948208565.1 Hura crepitans | reverse complement strand
GACCGACCATAGAACCCTGTTCAATAAGTGGAAGGCATTAGCTGTCCGCTCTCAGGTTGGGCAGTAAGGGTCGGAGAAGGGCAATCACTCATTCTTAAAACCAGCATTCTTAAGACCAAAGAGTGGGCGGAAAGGAGGGGTGGGAGCCCTCGTAGCAGTACCAGTTCTTGCCCTTAACAATAGAGTGGCATCTCTTTCCCGTGCCATTCCTCTTTCTTGTGAGCCAATTGGATAAAGCTTACATGGAGTTCCATTTCTCCCTACCTGCGAGCGAGTTCTACTTATAGGGGTTAGAGTCCCTAAGTAGCAAGCAAGTTAAGTTATCAAAGCAATGCTGGAGTAAGTCAGCCATTGGGAGTTTCCATAGGTTGTGGTTGTATCCCTAAGCAGGAATAGTTTTCTAGCCAGTTGCAGATTCAATTGCTTCTGCCTTCGAACTTGTTGCAGTGACAGTTGGAGTTGCTTTACTTGGTCAACAAGCCGGGTTTGACGGAATTTGATTGAACGATTGTGACGAGAAGAAGCTTTGTTCGATAAATGCGCAGTGGACCCTCTTTCCAGACTTCGTAATGGTGAACCTCCCGACGGAGTAAACTAGGGCATAGTGATCACTGGCCCAAGCAGAGTCGTAAATACAGTAAAGACTTCAAAGATTCACGCATGCGGGCGGTACAGCCGATCATACCGCAACCACGGACACCACTACATGAGGACGGCACATCAACAGGTCTGATTTCGGTGGTTCCGGTTCGTTCAGACTAAACTAATTATTCCGCCAGTTCCTCTTCAAATAGTGACAAAGCGAGGAAAAGGTCTAGAGGTAGCGGTACAGACAGCTATGGATAGAATTACGTCAGCTTCGTCGGGTCAGTAGATATGCCCAGCATCCATTTTTACTATAAATGGTACATAGAAGCGCAGAGAGCGGTAGCAACCATTGGGCCTGGCCTTGCAGCCAGAAAATAGGACTGCATGACTCTGATATCCAATTTCTGCGAGAAGAAGGGGGGCACTGAACACAGGAGCGTATACAAGGAAAAAATGAGCGCTAACCAAGAACAAAAAAGTGTACCTGTGGTGAAGGATAAAAAAGTCCCTTCTCTAATCAGCCCCATTTGCTTTGGAGTTGCTCTCCGATAGACTCCAACTGGATTTTTTGTCGCGGCATCCTATCCCTGTTAGCTTTGCCAACCGCCTATTCTAGTAACGTAACGTACTGGCACTGGCATTCAAGCAAGCGCAAGCATGAGGCAGCGCCGCAAGGAACCATTCGCCTGTGAGTGAATAACCCCAAAACCAAAGTCAAAAACAGCAGAAGAGCACTGCCCCGGAAAACCAAAAACACAGAGCAAGGCTAGGCACCTGTTCAAATAAAGCAAGCGGTTAGAAAAAAAAAATAGCCAAGCAAGCAAGTCATGCCCCTATCTATCACGGCGCTCCGCCGCTATTCTCTATAGAAAACAAAATAGATTCTCTCTGTTTATCTTATAGCGGGATTTTGGGAGGACCCCACCAGAGGAGAGGGAGTGACATGAATCCACGTCGACGTTATTGATTTCAGATATGGGGAGCACTATACATAGAAAGAAGCAAGCGCTACGAAAGCAACAGCAATCCCTACCTACCCCAGTCCATCCCTTCACCCGGATAATGACCATTTAAGCACCTCTGGAAGCAGACAGAAAGAGATGGCAGAGTCAGCGCCTGTGGATTCAGACCACGAAGGGGGGGAGGAGGGGATACATTAATGAAAAGAAAAGCGGGCTTCTCCCAAGAGAATGCCTTCCCTTCCCTGTCTTATTTCAATGCTTTTTTTCCATGGGCGGTGGATGGGGAAGGAAGAGAGAGGGCAAGTAAGCTAGGAATTGCTTATAGTAAGATGCGCGGACCCAGGTCATTTGGCCGAGAAAACGTTCGATTTGCCGTGAAAGTTCCCCTTTCTTTGTCGGAGGGCAGGGCTTCAAACCCATAATTCAACCTAGCCAACCAATGTGGGAGCTTCATATAATAAGTTCCAAAACCTTGAGATTTGATATGAAGAAGGGAAAGCGTAAGTGAACTCGATCCGGTAGAGGAGGAAGCTCGGTTCAGTCCTAGCAGATCTGGGCTCACTCACTTCAAGAGTCGAATCCGCAACTCTAGTTGAAGGGGTATTGGCCATTATGAGTAGTAAAGGCTACTATGAGCAGAAAGGGACTACTTGGCTCGATCGAGCAGCACCTACACCTTCTCGCGTAACGACTTCTTTGGAAGCTAGGCTAGGATCGGATCCAATTCTAGGAGCGATGTAAGACCAGTAGACCCGGGTTATGCTTTTGATCTAGGAGCTTCGGTTTGAACACGTTGTTCTCTTGAAAGCTTATTAGGAAGCTAAGTCTTTACCTTTTCTTTTATCAAAAGGAGGTGTGGTGCCGTTGGACCTGCCCTTTATGCAGCAGTAGTTTCGGTTGAACTGGACATTTCTCCCGCTATTGGTAGGCTAAGAATTCAAGGAAGTGAACTGGCGGGACCCAAGACTCTCCCACTGAAGACACTCCCGAAGGCCCAAGCTTCAGGTTTCGAGGGCAAGGCGAATCCTTTCTTTTGGCCCATGGCGAATCTAATAATTTTGATTCCTCATTCGATCACTTGCGCTAACCCTGATTCTCCTCTTTCCTTTCCCTGGTTCGTTAAATAGAGTAGGGGGCTCTAGCTTTACTTTACTTGAAGAGGAAACGAGTTTTCGTTCTGATCTGCTCCGGGGGTTGCTTCGGTTAGTTACAGGGGTGGTCAGTAGGTCTTTTCGATTCTAGCTCTGGAGAAGCGAACTTCAATCACAAAGATTTCACTACACTACTTATTACGTTTACGTCAAACATTCCTATTTCTACTTCTGACTCTCGCACGGATAGAGATGGAGGTCGGGATTCCCTTTCTCAAGGCAGCACCGCGGCAATTCAATGAGCGAGACTTGCACTCAATAGTAGAACAATGAAAGCAGTAGTGGCACTCCCCATACTTAGAGGGTCCGGGCCTGTGAGCTCCATGCAAATTCTCCTTTCAAAGTTGCAAAACACAATCCCTAGCGTAAGTCGCAATCAACTTGATGCACTTTCTTGGACTAATGAGTATAGGACGTAATTAGAGGTGGTGGGCGCCTATATACCACTTCAAACGGTCTTTGTTTGGTTGCCGAATGATAAGTGGTATTGTACCACTATTCTGCCCATGGTAACCAACGTACCCATTCCCTTGGTCTATCGCTTGTAAAGCATCCCAGGTAGTTCTCTAAGCACCGGTTAACCACCTCCCTCACAGTTTGCATGAGATTCCACTTATTCTATGTCATTTTAAGCCTTAGGTAGTTGTTCCTCCAGCAGTTCTGTTCTTGGTCTGATAGTCTTGTTAACGCTTTATAATCTACTTTCTCTCTTGTACAGATCTTCCTTGCCTTTCCTTCCTCGTCCAGTGACGGATTTGCTCCCTCTTGAAGTAAGTCTTCTTCTTTAGTAAGAAGAGTACTGCCTAAAGCAATGTGAGTTAAAGTGTCTATATGGGAACCGGCCGTAAACTCCTTGTCTGGTGTAGATCCCCTTCCTTATGAATCAGTTCCCCGGGTACAAGGAATGAGTGCTCCTAATGTCTTTTCTCTGTTTCGGTGTAGATCGTCTCTTTGTCTATGGAGACCTTTTTCAAGTCGTCCATTCTCTTCGGTATGGATTCAAAGTCATCCCTCACGCGGGTGCAGGGAGTCCCGCTTGTGCTCTTTCTTTTTGGTCCGGGCCAGGCACTCCATATGTGTTTCGGTATTGATCTGAGCACTCGTGTAACTACTAATAAAGCTCGAGGGACCTTTCTTTCTGAGTTATTGGCTACCGGTCTTACTTCTCTTGGTCAGGTCTAAAGGTCGTCGGGGAAGACCTTTTCTTACTCTTCAACTCCCGGTAATTTCTCCCTTTTTCTATCGAAAGAGAGTGAGTGCAATAAGGGGTCGTGAGCGAGAAATGAATCAGGCATCGGTCGTTCCAGCGGTAAGAGTCCTTCGGATGTTGAATGGTCTGGTCAACTCGTTCCGTTCCTGTGTAGAAAGGAAGTAACCCTTTTGTATCTTCTATTGATTAACGAACTGGGAAGAAGAGCTCGCTCTTCCTTTGCTTTTGATCTTCGGTAACAGGAGCATCCATAAGAAAGCGAGGTCTCTCCTGCAGCTTTGTCTTTTTTTCCACATACTAAAGGCCCCTCTCTTTTTCCTTATCGCCTTAGCGGGAAAATCGGCATTTCGAAAACTATTATATAGAAGAAAGTTCCCATAATATTCAGGAAGGACGAAAGCCTTTATCTTTGGGGACCTATGTGTGCTACAGTAATGTATGGCGCTCGCTCTGGAAAGGCTGAAGCCTGTCTCCTTCTATAGTTCGTCTGTAAGGCTTCATTCAGAAATGAAAGGGCCGCCTTTTCTGGGCGTAACCCCGGATTAACTGAAAGGTATTCCAGAGCGTCTCTTTCCTTGTATATCTTCGTAACCCATCATCTGGTCTTCGATGGCTCAAAGCGGGGTCTTGTGACCATGCCTTCCCGCTCCTTTTTCTGGTCGTTTTGGCCCCCTTGAAGGCATAGTCTTTCACCCGGGCGCAACCCTTCTTCTTTCCGAACTAAAAGGGGAGCGTTGGTTTGCTGTGTGGGTGGTAGGTCTTCCTGAATTAGGCGTCAGTCTTGGTAATGTTAGAGCGCCAAGCAGGAATGAAAGCGGTGCCCCTTCTATTAGACGTCGGACACTATTATTGTAGAATGTTAGGACTGGGTTGGAGCCTGCAGGGACTTCTTTACATAGCCGAACGGGCCTTTCTCTCTTTCTCTAGTGAAAGCGTTCGTAGAGGCCTTCTTATTTAGTGGCCAACCCGCGTAGATGGCTGGTTTAGTAAGTTTTTTTTTGTCTCCTAGCTTCAAAGCGGTCTTCTTCTAATGACAGAGGCCTCCTATAATGGATCAAGTTGCTATATGGAAAAGCTTCGTTCTACCCCTGTTATGGGTCTGAGGTCATCGGCCTCCATTTGCGTGGGTTTTGGAAAGCAGACTTTTGATCCTTCATTTTTAAGGTTGGGGACTTATTCTACTGTAGAATATTAAGATCTTCCAGTGAGAAAGAGGAGCCCTCGTGTCCCTTCCTGAATCAGGCGTCAGTCTTTCTCATGTTCGAGGTCTCGGTCGTTCCTTGGCTAAGTCTGAAAGTCGGTCCTACCATTCTTCCATCTCCGTGTCCCACGTAAGAGAAGGGTCGTCTCTCTCCTTGTGAGAATTCGTATAGGCTATTCAAGACCTTGTGCTGAAGTGGCGTAACTGGCTCATGGAGTCTTTTTTTCTTTATCTTTAGTAAATCGTCTTCTTCGGTCATAGTAGGGCTAAGCCCAGAGGCTTCAACTGCAAGGCATCCCTAAGATTCTATTTTGATAAAAAGGATTGATTTTGTCCTCTCGACAGAGGGGCTGTGGTTTCTAAGTCGAGGCATTTCATCATTCACTGGTAGTGAGAGCTGAGCTTCCCTTTGTTCTTTGGTCCCAGGGCAAAAGCAGTCCTTGCGCCAACTGGTAGGGCGTCCTGTGGAGATGTTGAACCAGTCCAATCGGTAAAGGTAGAATTCGTTTCCTCATTATCAGCCAAGCGGCTGGGAATGAAATGAGAGCGCCTCACTCGTTCTCTTTCTGTGATTCGGTCACGGTCACAAGTGAAGCTTCTGGAATGTCTGTCTTTCTTTCTCGTCAAACTGGCAGGAACCAAGCATTGATTTCATCCTGTCGAAAGATCGTCTTTTTGGTAAGGACTGGATCCTTGTTATATCGATCGTGCGAAGTTGGTATATCTCAATGCAATGCACGTAAAAGCCTGGAATGGGTGAAACTTCATCTGTGGGTCTTCTAGTCGGTTTGTTAAAGGAGACTTAACCACCTGGATTTGAGCCCTTTGTCGTAGTTCTCCAGTAACTTCGGCAGTGGTAGTGAGTCAAGGGTCAACTCCTTCTTCTTCGTCCGGTTTACTCAGAAGGTCCAAGGGCCTCTGTCTTTCCTATGTCTCTGTGGAATAAGATCAAGATCAGACCTCCCCTTTCTTTGTCCTGATCAATGAGTGGGAAGCCTTAATTGACTAACTGGGAAGGTCTCTCGAGCGCCTCTTCTTCCTAATGGAGGTGTCGGGAGTGGCTCATAACCCCTGGGATTATCGTATAGTGAAGTAGTCTTCGTCTCCTTAGGCTGCTCATCCCTTGACTACGAAACCGAAACTAAGCGGCTCTTCTTCATATCGAGAAATGAAGTGAGAAGGATTTCTAGCTAGTCTTCCTTATAAACCGGGTAAATGACTTAACCAATCGAGTTGTTCACATTCAACTATGGCAATTCTTGTTAAGAGCTGAAACCAAGAAGGGCCGCTCGAACTACAAGGCGGGTTGATTGACTCCTTACACTTAATTGGTTTCTATACCATATGTATAGTACCTCGGAGAGGAATAGGCCAGCTTGCCGTGCGCCAACCGCTTCATTAGTCCACTTAATTAGTCCATTTTCCCACTCAAAGAAAGAGCATTCAGCAGATGAATCATATTATTATTATTTATGCGGATGATGCAGAATCATATTTAGCATTTAGCATCGAACCTGAGATCAAAATAAGAGCTTGTTGCGTATGCGTAGGAAAGCACCCCATGTGGTGTGAGAAAAGCCCACTTGACTTCGGAATGCCAACCTCCCTTAGCTTAGCCCTTGACGACTTTTTCCACCTTCTCACTCAGGCCCAACCACTGCCATTCATCGGATAAGACTACGTCACGTAAATCAACAAAAAAGAGGAAGGCATTTCTCATTGTTGGCTAGCGTGGGCTCCACACCAGATTTTATCTGAGATGTCGAGAATTGTTTAGTTTAGTAAAGGCATGGCTTAAGCCAACTCGGGACGGGAGGTTTTTTTTTTCAAAAACTATTACAGCTCGTACAACCTTGAGGAATCGAGACTAGTGTAATAAGTTACTTGCCTAGTGCTACTCCTCCACAGAATACTTGCTAGAATAGCTACCACCTTTTCTCTTTACTTTCCTTTGCCAAATAAATCTCACGTATGAAGCACCCGGTTTACGTACGAATCAATTAAACAAGCCAAACCAAAGGCTGTTTCAAAAGCATCCGAATTAGCATCAGTAGACGCAGAAAGGGATCCTATCCCCTACGACCTTTGTTATCGCTTTAAACTTCCCTATTTCCCATAGGAAGCCCATCTTCAAAGCGACTTTCTCAACAAGCTCTAGCTCTAGGGCTTTGTAAAAACTCTCTTCTTTATCATACGATACGAGGCATCCAAATCCGCATTCCCATCCTCATCTGAACCCGATGAGACATCAGTCTCAGTCGAACCAAACTCTCGAACCCGCCCAGAAGTTGAGGATGCAACTTACGATTAAATCGGTTAAAAAAAAAGGTTTAGCCATAAAGATGGCGGTTAAAGAGAGTTCTAACGTGGGGTGAGAAATGGCATATAATTACCTTAAAAGGGGTGCCCTCCCTGAGACTTCTAAGTCCTAGTTTCTGCTTGATATACTAACTAATTAGTAAACTGAATTGTCAGATCAACCATCAATCGTTCCTTATGATTCTAGGGGTTTAGGATAGGAAGAGGGCTAAGCTCAACTCAAAATGCTAAATAAGGGCCTTCATTATAATAGCTTTCAATACGCATTGAGCGAGTAGTTAGTTCAGGTCTTTTCGTATGAGAGATCTCGTTCCAACAGTTTTTCCGTGAAGGCTCCTGAGCTCTCTTTTCAGGATGGAACGTTTGTTCAGGACCACAGGCCGGGCTAGGGTCCCGTTGAATTATACCTACCTGGTAAATCCAGCCACAGAGGTTGTTTTCTACCTCTCGAACACATAGATGCCAAGCTCCTTTTCATTAAGATTTTAGGACTCCTAGTTCTAACTTCAATCTTGGAGAAAGGTGAGTGGGCTAGGATCGGGTTATTGAATCGAGCAAGGTTAGGAAGGGCGGAAAGGAATTGGAATTTAATACACTTCTCTTTATTGCACTAACAAGGGACGAGACTAGGACCCAGATAGAAGGAGGGGTCCGCCCTTAGCCCAGTACTTAATAAAGTGAGGCAAGACGAACTTCTTCTACGTCGAATTCACGTAAATAATATGAGAAATCGTCTGATGAAGAGTTCCCTAGCTAGACGATTTTCCACGTGGAATGAATTAAGAAAATTGTATGGCAGAATCGTATGATTATACGACTAGAGAACAGATAACCAGGAAAGACAGAAAGGGAGAACCGACCGGGGCCTTGCTCTTACTTTAGCTTTAGGAAAAAATCCAGACTTTGGAGCTCAGCTTAGGGATCAGAGGCGAACCACCTAGTATGGTACACAATCAGTTTACTAAGACAATCGGAGTGACGGGGCTATGAAGTCCACCCAGCTTTTCGGGTTTACCGAGCATAACTCGTGGAATGGCGATTCGGAGTTAAGTTAACGGGCTTGGCTTGAAGGCGTGACCCCTTTGATTTTATTTATTTGGCGGGGTTACCCCTACTCAGATTGGTCCTTCGACTTTCGTTTCGGGATTAACGGGACCTACTCAGATTGGTAGGAAATCAACAGTCATAACAACGAGATTCCCCACTGACTGCCTCTATCAGATAGTACGCAGGCCGGAAAGAACTCATTTTCTAATCGAACCGGTTGTGCAATAAGATGTGCTGCTCCTCCTTCTCTTGAGAGGTCCCTCGGGCAAAGAGCAATCCATCCTTGTACCCATACAAAGACGAACTGTTAGGTCTCTTGGGGCTATCTATTTCTAAAGACAAATCTTTAGTGTCTTCGAATGGTTCCCTCGAGTTTGCCAAGAAGTTCATGTGCTGGGGTGCGAGGGTTGACCTGTCTCCAGTCTCAATCCCTTCCCTCACTGCACTGAACACCTGTTCCGGTCTTCGACCCTTTCAGGTCAAGAATCATCCCGCTCTTTCGATGGGAGTTCTTTTCCGTTTGGCTGGGGCTGGGTACAGAGTCTTAGGTAGACTCACCTCTTCCCAACGCAAGGGATTTTCTTCTCGCGTATGGGAGAGACTGCGTTTGCTTGTACTCGCCCCTGTCCGACCGTCCGCTGCAGACTTTGAATGGTGGTTGGGAGGTAATATGCCTCTCAATCCCTATCAAAGAGGTCAGCTGCGGTGGTGGTTAGCAGATGAAACCCGTCCTCGTGAACCACAGATATAATGTATTCTGGGGAACGAGGAGGATCAAGTCTGCGATCCAGAACAAGAGGTCTTAGAGCGTACCCGCCAAGAGTGGGTTTGCGGGCTTCTTTCACTTGAGTGAATTATTTTCTTCGGAGGCTGCAAGGGTGAAGATATTAAGGTGGTTTGGCACTCCTGGTCAGTGGTAGCGTGGAGACCAAGTCGAGTGAGCCCGGCCTTAATAAGCAGTAGAATCCCGCGCTACTACGAAGAGTTCGCAGCTTGTGGAGGCGGAGGAAATAGCACCAGCAGCAGAGATAGAGGCGTAGGTAAAAGTCTATCTATATGATATGGATACGAATCAAGTAGTAGCAATCCTTGTTACATATCCATAATATATAATATAAAGAATATAAAGCTAAAAAACCTTTTTTTTGATGTGCCCCGTAGCAGCACCTTGAAAAAAGTACCCAAAAACTATTTAATCTCACCATCATCCGACCTCAGTAAAGGGGAGCAAAACAAAGAAAGTAAGTAGTTTATCCTGAATTCGAAGCGGAGACAGTTCTGGAGTGGACCTAGTTTCTACAGTAGCTGTTGATCCATTTTTTCGGTAGAAGAGATAGCAGTGGGGACATGGTGCATAAACAGCAGCAATAGAGCCTATTCGTTTCAAGCGGAGACAGCATTCCTTCTGGTTAGATAATATTAAGACTAAACGGCGTCGTCAGCTTGATGGTAAGATTGTTGATGGCTCAGCGGGCATGGGTGGCACAGAAAAAAGCGTGGAGGAGGGGAAAGAGCACAAATTTTTTGAGTAGGCTCGGAGTTGGGTGAGGGATAAGAGGCAATGGTAATTGAGAAAGAAATTCTGGGTCGGAAAAAAATCCATAGCCCGTTTACCTCGAACCAGTGGACCCGGGTAGAAGGCATTGGGGATGCAGCGGCATCAGATGCAAAGATATAGGTAACGAAATAAGTCAAGGTGGAGAAGAAAGTAGGTTGATTCATCAATATGGGACCATCCCATACCATAGGAAGTTGCTTCTTGGAATGCCGTCGTTCAAGCACAGGCTGACCACTGATTCAATCTTCAAACCAAAAAAAAGCCAGATCTTGCAAAACAACCACGCAACGTCCGGATCTGCAAGAATGGCTATGTAGATAAGGGGATCAGCGCTATGATCGCTTTGAGTTATGCTCGAAGTGCAACATGTATGCTTACGTGCGAGTTGCTATTCGGCCGTAGATCGAGTTCTGGGCTCGAACTACCCGAGTGGTATTTCGTAATGTAAAAAAGCTAGTCTCCAGGCACTATATTTCGCATTTTTTCATTTAGCATTTCGCTCTCAACGAACGCATGTTGCATCGGAGTCTCTCCGCAAGCTACGCCTTTATGAGCTGAGCTCACTTTAAAGTATTCTTCAATCGTACAATACATAAGGGCGCTTCGGAGTTACGACGCTGAGACGCTAGAAAGGCATACCGGAGCGCTCACGAAGCGATGCGAGCTATCATAGAACCGGGCCACGGTCTTCTTCTTCCGAATCCTCTCAATCCTTTCCTGGATTAGGAAAGGCTAAAGGCTGCTACCTTCACCTTAGAGTCCCTCCATGATTACTAAAACACTCCAGAACGGCTCCCTCTTTTCAGTCTATCAGTCAAACAAGACTAAAGACTGCACACTAACATAATATACGGTAAATTTATATACCTTCGGGAAGAATAAGGATCCGGGGCAATAAAATAAAGCAAATGGGGATATTCTCGGGCTAGCCATCACTTGGGGAAAAGATTTGAAAAGGGCATTTGGTAAGGAAAGTAGGGAAGGCCCAGCTAAGATAGATTAAGGGCACACAAAGGAAAGGGGTTTGGAGACAGCCCATGCGAGAGCCAGGAAGTTCACAAAAGCGAGGTGCGCTAGCCAAAACGAGGGCCACAAAGTACAAAGATCCACTGTTAGCAAGTTCTTTTTTTTATTGCAAGAAGGAAGATAGGGTTATCGAGCTACCTTCTGTGACAACTGTCCCGACTGCTGAAGACGAGAAGCATTCGCGATTCTGTATCTATCACAGGAAGATATCCCATAGCGCGATGGACTGTTATGTGCTTACTTCTGCAACCTCAGCTTTACTTTAACAGTTGCGGTTAAGGATTGGAATAAGGCTGTTTTCGGTAACTCACAACAAGCGCCGAACCTTAGCCCGGCTAGAGGGCATCCAGCGGGCCCTTACTCATAAACATTCGGACTTCCTCATGAAATTAGAGAAGGACCTCATCACCTACTACAACCAATTACTTAGAGATGCGGAATTACACTGGTGCCCCGATCCCTGATGGGCCTTGGACCTCTGATTGGTTTAGATCTATTCTGCCGGTTCCTCCGAGGCAGCTTTCATTGCTTTCTTCATACATACGAGGTAGTTTCAACCACCCCACTCGGCAATAGGAAATCCCCTTCTCGACCAACTGATCTACGATGTTTCGTCACGCATGCAATGACAGAAGGACAGAAGCGCGTTCGCTTCACGATCGTCAGTCAGTTCTGGGCTTTCCTTTTAGATGTGCATTCCCGATCCTTTACTTTATTGTCTTTGTCTCTTGAATATTCGATTTCGAGTTAAGAGGTCCTCCAACTGATACTCCAAGCCATCCCCTAGCTTTTATGTTGGGGCATTTGCTTTTACTTTGGTTAGAAAAACAGCTTTCCCTCCTTCTTTCTTCTTTTCCGAATGAAGTGACTCACTCTTGTGTGTCAAGAAGGCTCTAAAACATTTGATTCTTGCTTTAGTTGTTGTACCAGAAAAAGAAGCAAGTGCTGACTTTTCTTTCTTCCCTGGATGACTTTTAAATTTACAATTGAAATTCTTGTTGTAAGGATTGGCAGTCTGGGAAGTGGCTTATGTGGTTGTGTTCCCATTCCCGATAGTTTCTTTAAGTCGTAGGCTTGATTTGATCCTTTGTAACTCCTGAAGTGAAGGGAGATCCTATTGTAAGAGGTGTGTTCGCATTTCCGCATCGCTTAGTCGGAGAAGTCTTCGATGTAGTTGTTGATCAATGACATCGCAAGCAGGTTGGTCTCATAGTTGTGCCTTCGGGCGGGACATGTTGGTCACGGTTTAATGCGAAGTATGGATCATCTAGTGGTTCGCTCGCTCCGCTAGAGAGAAGAAAACGTAGAAGGAGTAAGACATGAACGCGCGTTGACAGAGAAGAGAATTTCGTTTATACTTTGGAGAGTCCACGAATTAGAAAGAAATCGAATACTAAGTTGTGAGACAGGAAAGCTCTCTTGCTATCCAATTCTTATTCATTTCATTAGTAGGAGATCGAGCTAATTCGTCTATCGCTGTAGTGAGGCTAAGCGAAAGCGCTTGAAAGCAAGTATCCGTTCCAGCTGTCCAAGGCTGGGCGGAGTGAACCAGTAGCAAAGTAGGGGTTTAGCAACCGCAGGAAAGGAATGTTGTTACCATAATGAGGTGGAATACTTTTTACCCAGTCAAAAGTGATCTATCTTTTCCTCGATCGAGTCTAGTAGAGGAAGGGAGATAGGAAATAGGAATGAAGCTCAGCCACTTCTTATCAGTGTTTTCACAATATTGGTTCTTTCTTTCATTTCTTCTGATTTGCATTCTAGTTTCATTCTTTCTAGTTGCAGGATTTCTAGTTGAAAATTGCGTAGGTAGATAAACAACGAGTCACAGTGAGTTCGTATAGTAGTGATTCAAGCGACGAAGCAGACCTCTTGCATGATTGAATACATCATTGATTGAAACAATCATGCAACAGAGAGCAAAGATAAGGCTGAATGGATACCATCGGTAGCCGCGCCTGCTCATAAAGAAAGATTCTTACTCCGCCCAAAAGAGCCAAAGCGTTCAGGTCAGCAACTCGACCTTCGCCTACTTCGGAAGGATCCAATGAAAGTGGGCCCAATTGCTTGAACATAGAACCTTTGTATCCGAGAGTAGACCTGTCATTCAAGAGCAAATTACTTTACTATCAGCCCAAGGATCAGGGCAACCTCTTGGATATCTCGCTTCTTGGCCGCTCTTTACGCTGTCCCACCATTTGGTGGTGTGCGGATAAGATATATCCGGGGAAGCACTTTTATAAGTATGCTATCCTTGGCGACGATATTTGTATCGCCGACTCAAAGGTCGCAGAAGTCTACCTATCTACACTTAAGGATTTAGGTGTAACTATATCACTTCCTAAGTCTTTAGTGTCAGATGTGGGTGGCGCTGAGTTTTCTAAGAAGTTTAGGTGTAAGAATTTAACAGTGGATTTTTCCCCTGTTTCTATTCGAAACCTGGCTAATTCCCATACAATACATGTATTGTATTCCCTTTGTCATCTCTATAAGATACAGAGGTTTTCCACTCTATGTCGATTGTATGGTATTGGTTATAGGCTTCTTGGTGAAGTTAACCACACTAAGTCGTCTACAGTCTTACGGCTGAAGGCGATTTGGTTAAAGGCTAAGCTACCTTTCGAGTTGTGGCTTGGCCAGTGCTGTCCTGTCGACCCTTATTTAAATTAAAATTTAAAAGGTCGATTGATCTGGAAGCTTCAACAAGCTTTCAGACCTAAGGATCTTGTGGTGCCTCCAACGAGTACTTATAAGTCTGAGACTTTTGAGTACTTAGATTAGAGGAGATGACTCTTCTAAGATCTTGGACGGAAGCCTGGCTCAAGTACGTCAGGTGGTATTACGCTACTGCTTTATCCCCAGATGTTTCCATCGAGGATTTTATCCAAGCTCCTCTTGTTACTACTCGCTGGAAACTCTTTGATGAATTCCTACCGTCACTCTGAACCAATCTTAGCCATTGATAGGGGTAATGGTAGAGGAGCAACATTACTCGGTGGGATCTCCGGTTCGGAGTTCCTTGTGTACGCTTCTGGGCTTAACCAACCCAAAGCGGGGAAAGGCTACCTCAAAATTTATAACCTCGGGAGAGGAGGACGTTGATCGAGCTTTTCCATGCCTAGTCCCAGTTTCGGTTAAAGACCCAGAGCGGGCTATGGATCTATACCAAGCCCGTTACGCCATAATTCATTGAGGTTGATCCCGAAGTTACGGTCTATCACGTAGCAGTAGTCTCTATTTATTCACCCCAAGAATGAACTATCCTTTCGATGGATTTAATTAACACGGATAGACCAGAAATGGTCTTCGAAAGCATACCGCTTTCTGTTGCTCAATCGTCCACTTTAGCATGAGACTACTCAACTCTATCAGTCTTAGACTCTAATAACTCTTATTCTGCGGCAGTGACAGAAGGTGGAAATCGAAATGGATTATTTCGTAGAGTCCTAGGGATTTTTTGAAATATTATCAAACTTTCATTCTTGGAGCTAGTAAATGCCCGATAGTATGAGTTCCCTGTCTAACTAAGCAGCTCTTTTCCTTCCGCAGTGTAATACCGGATTCATTTTAATGATTAAGATTAACTAATCTCTCTTCCCAGAAAGGGAACCTTAAGCTCAATCACTCTCGGGTCATTCAGAGATCAAGAAGAGGTCGGAAGACTAATTGAATCAGAAGAATTCCCTTTTTTATACTAGACCATTAATAGCCCTTAGGGAATAAAGGTTGGCCTAGCTGTGAGCTTCAACTACTAACAGCCCCGGATGATGATTCTTCGTCTAATCTTGAGACCCTATACCCGAGGGGAACGATCCCTTCTTTGATTCGTTTTACACCGGCCTTAGAATTAAAAGGACTTTTCCCTCGCATTTTTTCCTAATAAATCAGCTTAGGCCAGACGCGCTCCAGCTCACTCGACCATAGGGGGCTCTCTTTACTATAAGACATTTAGTTTCCCTTTATATTATAGTAGTCCCCGGGGAAGGCTAAACCCACTTTTTTATGGTACATCGGGAGCTATTACAGCGGAAATCATTCTATCTCTTTCTCTAGCTCCTAGGGAAGCTGAAAATGGGCTCTAGTTCTATTAATAGATAGTAGATTAGAGCCTCCCCTTTAGGCCGGATTCGCAAATGTGTGTTCTCGGGTTATGGATTTAACATAGTATAAATAGATTCGGCAAGAGATTGCGCGGCATAAGACTCTCTCGACCTGTTAAGCCCATACTGAAATTCCAGGACATTCATGAATCTACTCGAGCTCTTTCTTTGGCAGTATTAAGATCCCCTACCCACCTTTCATGTAAAAAGGCGACTCGCCAATGTCAATCTTATGGTTATATGGGACGGGCCCTTTCGTACACTGATTATAGGACAACCACTGGCTTTCCCACCTTGGTTGCTCCTGTCCATGCATTTTGATTCGCACCTGGAAGTGGGACTGAAACCGCTCCCTCTTTCCATTTAATCACTGACAAAACCTATCTTTCAATTCGACTTAACGAAACGACTTCTCCTTTATCAAAGAGTGTAAGGAGAAAAGAAAGGCTATTACGAATCGGCTCTTCCTTCTTATCTTAGAGAGATTAGCACTAGGAGTTTCTCACCCATAGGCCAATTAGCCGGAATTAGTGAAGAACAAGAAGAAGCTCTTGCCCTTTAATTTAAGCGGCATAACTGCTGTTGGTGGTAAGGCTTAAAGAAGCGAGTGACTCTTGTCAAGGTATTATCGAAGTCACTTCCAACAATCATTCTCTTTGAGTTGATGGATCTTTAAAGAGAACCAATAGCGCCAAGTCCACTCTTTTTCTTTTGCCTAGAAGTGAGTCATTGATACCGAGAAGAAGCTCTTCTTTCTGTGGTTCGGGTTCGCCTTTCCCTGTCGAAGGTGGTATTGCATTGGTCTTCCCCCACCCTTACTCGCGCCTTGTATATGAAATTCCTTAGCCTTAGAGCCTTACCTGAAAGAGTGAATATCTTACCTTGATATGGTTCAGGAAGGAATGGAATGACTTGGGAGGGATTTACGTGAAAGAATATTTATAAGATTGGTAATAGGCTTTCTCTGGAAAGTGGCTCAGCTTTGGGGGCTTTGGACGCAAGGAGCGACGAAGGGGCTGGAGGATATGGGGCATGCAAGGAGGTCATCAATCCCAGGAAGAAATCTTGCTTATACCACTGACACTCTTAGACCACTCTTAAGGTAGTTAGTTTACATACTAACTCATCCAACTGGCATAAGCCCAACTCTTAGAAAGAGGATGGACCCTAAGAAAGCAATTTCAATCACTTAGTTGGAAAAGGTAGACTATGGTATGAAAGAATCACTTCTTCCTTCCTCTTCAAGACCAATAACTAGGTAGCCTGAGAGCAAGGAGGAAAAGTAAAGTTGTAGCGACTAGGCAAGGCTTAAGCCTTCAAGAAAGTTAGACTTATCCTTAATCATATCCACTGCAAGCTTAGAATCGGATTATTAGGCTGCTGGTGGGTATAGACCCTCCTTTTATCGGAAGCTTATGTCAATTACTTAGCTGACAAGGCAAGGTATGACTATAAGGAATAAGGAAATGCAAGCAATAGGCGGTATACTTAGATGAGAAGGTAAGGAAATGCAATAGGTAGGAGTATGAGGTGAATCTTACTGATCGAAGAGAGAGCATTGAGCCAGGCAATAGCATAAGAAGTAAGACTGCTCACCTCGACAAGCTTTTGGCAGATTGGAATCAGTCTCTCTTTTTAAATCTCTTTCCTAGAAAAAAAAGACTAGTGATCCTACTAGCAGACTTCTTTATACAAGACAGCCTTAGACTTCTCTCTTGCTCTAGGTCTCGTGCTCTTTGGCCTTTGTCTCGCTTCATAGACTTATTCTGTGCTTGCTGAAGAGTGCTAAGCCGAGCTCAATTACATCGACCGTTGCTACTACTTTACTCGTTTATGTTGTAATTCTTTCTTTCTTCAGAAGTCAGATAAGGAAAAGAAAGACCTCCCCGCTTCTCTCTGCTTTCAGTCTCCTTCCTTCGTTCCTTCCTTTCTCCCCCGCCTAATGCCCGACTGCCCTATGAGAGGTAGCTGGAGATGCGTCCTTCCCTGATATCGATTTCCCAACAGCTTAGACATTATAGACTGCCCGACCTCTGTGTGTTCCTCCCCGCTGAGATGGCAACATACGAAAAGATGGATTCAAAACTTGTACATTCAGGGTCCCCAAGAGCCCTAGCTTAGTCACTCTTCTCTATCCGCATGTCGTCCAGTGGGAGCATGTCTTCCTGCGGGAAAAGCCTTACTCCCTACCCCTGCCTCTGAGGCTAATGCCATAAGAGTTGAATTGCTTAAAAGACCGCCAAGAGCTCCAGTTGGAAAGGACTTGCTTATTTGCTTTGCTCTCCGGCCAAGGGAAAGACTAGTTCTGGTCCGGCGTATGCTTATGTGTGAAATAAAGCAAAAGCGCTTCGCTGCATTGGCCGAATCCACCTCTTCTAGGGCATGCTGCTGGGACTGATTTAAGGGGGGTTGGAGGCATCAAACCCTCGTTTTCAATGCTTTTTCTTTGGCTCCTGCGAAAGAAGTTGTAGGGGGCCCTGCGTACACTAATTTAGCACCTTCTCTATTCTATACCTAGCATAGCATCTTTTCAGTTCCATTCTCGCTTCGATCCCAGCGGAAACATAGACCAAGGAGTGTCGAATTCAAACCCGGGGAGTTGAAAAAGCAAATCTCTCCCCTGCTCCTAAGAATGGATTTGGTATTTGCGTAACGTAAGATAAGATTTCAACCTCGCTTTTTCCAATGATCAAATGACTACCTCACAAAAAACTACATCCGAGATACCGTCTGTGATCCATGAATGAATTGGACAACTAGCCCTATCTATTAATGCTTAACAAATATATAAAAAACTTCTACACGAGATCATATGCTTAACACATTCGTACTCCATTCTCCACCTGCTTATCTTCTCCGATTCGCTGATCGATACCTGCTTATATTCCCTCCTTCAACCGGTATTACAAACAAGATTTTCTGGCATTACTTCCGTGACTTCGCCCATAATGACACAATCTCATACCTGCTTTCCACCGAAACAACCTACTCTTCTTCCCCTGATTCACTGATCGAAAGCCCTAACCTCTTCCTTTCTCTGGAAGAAAATCACATACTGCAGTGAACACAGTCACTCTCATTCAAGCACGTACACCGCTAAAGCAAAGGTTAGGATTCGACTTTGTCTGAGACTGCTTGATTTAAGCTAGAAAAAGCCACGTTTAGGCTCCCTATATGAGTACCACAAGGGATCAAAGGTGCCATCATCGATTGAATTCCTGCGTATGCCGGCGTAGCTGGCCTGCCTCCAGATAGCTGGATCTAGAACATTTGCTTAGCGAGTGGGAGTAGCGTTCGCAAGAGCTCTTTTCAGGGAGTAGTTCCCCAGTAAAGCCTTCCAGGTCTGTAGTTTAAGATTCGGCTTATCCACATGCTCAGAAGTGGACCTTGGAACTCAAGCCCTTTAGTTTAGTAAAGCCTTGGTTTACGGCTTAACCAATTCAGTCCTATCGTAAGACGATCTTGCATATCTATGTCCACCCTGCCGCCCGTTA
Organism: Hura crepitans; assembly: GCA_948208565.1. Lineage (NCBI taxonomy): Eukaryota > Viridiplantae > Streptophyta > Magnoliopsida > Malpighiales > Euphorbiaceae > Hura > Hura crepitans. The sequence goes on along the minus strand of CANXYI010822938.1, from coordinate 9,664 downwards.
AGAGGTGGGTGCTCCCCAATCCTCGCATCTTTCGTTCCACTCCAACTATGCAAATAGTAGATCATCCTGGCAAACCACCTTCGTAAACATAAGAATGTAAAGTCTCCGCTCCGCCTCTATAATTATATCATTCTTAACAGCCCGAGACAATCCAAGCCAGCCAGCCTTTTTCGATCCTTGTCCGATACAACAGCTGGATCCCCGCCTTTCCAATCTGCTGATTCAGCCGAATAAGGCTCTTCAAAAGAAGGTACCAACCTGGGTTCCGAGCAGAACAGGGTTTCATTCATTCAAACAGGGTGTCCCTTTCGACCGTAACGTAGACAGGTAAAGAGGCGGTGGTCTTCTTTTACTTTAACCTCATCGGGGTTTTCACTATGCCACTAGTTTGTTGCTGTTTAAAATCTTTCTGGAAGTAGGAGTACTGCTGTGGCAAAGCTAGCTAACAGTAAGTTAGATAGGCCCGAAGCCTGTGGCCGACACCAGATAAGATTAATTAGAGATTTATTTGCTAAGCGAACGAGCCTGAAAGCGCTTCTCCTAGCTTGATCTAAGTCTTATACATTAACATTAATTAAGCAGCCTGACTTATCCTCTGCTCGATAGGTATTTTACTCAAACAACCCCACGTAGGATTTGAACCTACGACCAGTCGATTCTCTTTCAGAAAGAACCCCGAGTGAAGGTGGCTGCTTTGCTTCTCGATAGCCAGTCCGGGACTGAGACTGATTTGAACTTTCAACCAAAAAGAAAGACGAGATTGGATGCGATTGTCTCTTTCCGGGCTTCCGCCAGTAGGACTTGTGAAGCTGTAAGGTAGGCTGCTCATTTCACGGTTAGCTGTAAGGTAAAGAAAGGGAAGGCAATAGACAGGTTAGTCAACCTTCCTCCCTCTCTTTGTCTTCTTCTCGCCGCTTTTCTCGTCCATCCTGTCCTGCGCCGCTTACAGATTCAGTTGCAGGTATCTAAGCATCTATTAGTTAAGGGGGTTGGGGCGCGAAGCGCAAACCGCTCTTCGATCTCCCGGTGAGTTGGACGGGAACAAGACACAGGGGGTTATCTATGGAGCATTTGAATTGCCCCTTTCTGTTGGAATAGTTGAAAGTCTTCTTCTTAGGGGATTTTTCTTTTTTTTTTCTCAACATAGAGTTGGAACTTACTTAACCGTGTAAGGTAAGTTGCGAGTGGACCAGTGTGAAGCTTTAGCTTCGTTGCCGGCCAGAGCTCCTAGCCGACGACCGACTACCCCTTTCGAGCTCAGCTGACCCCCTCTTGATTCAGTTTTTTCCCTATTTGAGATAGATGAATCAATGGAATTTTGATCCCCGGTTCCTGCTTGGTCAATTCCTGGAAGGCCCCTATTAATGTAATGATTGAAGAATCAAAGTGCGTTTGCCGCGACTACGAGCTGCCAATGCACCTTTCTTTGGGTCGCTACGCTCGGGGTCGAGAACTGGTTCAAAAGTAGAAGGTGGTCCAAAACGAGCTAACGCGAGTTTTCGAACTACGCTTTTTCCCGTTTTTGAACATCACTGAGATAGGCTTTTCCCCGAACCATTGATCCTTGTTCGGTAGGGAGAAGTTGATTCATTTAATGGAGCTTTATTTGTTTGATCTAGTAAGGGGGGTGTTAGAAATAAGCCACCGCCCGACGAAACAGCGGTTTACAACAGAGCGACCCGGGACATCGAGCGAAGAGCTTCAATGCGCGTATTCGGAGCTACGCGGATGCCGTAGTCGCAGAAGCCGGATCAACATTATGACAACGGCATTCTGGAAACTGTGGGGCCAGCCACAATTGGTCTAATGTCTGGGTGCGTATGGCGGTACACTGAGAGCACCTTTCAATTCAAGTCGGCTGACAAAGAAAGAAAAAAAAAGGGTTTCGTCGTCTTTTTCCCGCTTTCACCTTCGATTGCCAAGCGATTTGAGGCCGGTTTTCAATTCGCTTCTCTCTCTCCGGCGAGGTTTGAACTTCGCGTGGTGGGAAGGCCTTCGCGATTCGCATCTTCCCGTCCAGCAAAGAAAGTGGAGGGGAGCGGACAGCAAGCTGGAGGACGCTGCAGAACCGCGTGATTGATCCATCTGCGCTATTCCCTAATTGAAGCAAGTTGGAAAGCCTTCAGAGCCTCAGCCCCTACCATTATATTGAAAAAAATGAAAGCTGACTAGCAATCGCTCGTTTTTCTTATTAGCTTATTAGCATGGGATTGGATGTTAATAATGAAATCCATCACTATACCGAGCAGATCACGGGCATTCACATCTCGGTCAAATGGAACTATGCGCGATTCTCTCGTGAATCGCCTTCAGCAAGGTATGGCATTCAGGGTCTGAATCCGGGGAGAAATCTTTCTTCATAGATACAAGACATTCGTTGCTGATCTAAAAAAGATCTTATCCTGTGGGCGTTAGCGGACGTTTTTCATTCTTCACCCGGTCCTTAGTAGCGTTTAGTAAACCGGTTAGGTTACTTTGAAAACGCGCTAAAACAGGCCTATAGGTTCGCCTTTCTAATAAAAGAAAAGTATATTAGATAATTAGATAATTAGATAGAAGTATATATAATTAGCCAGATCGTCTGAAGCATGAACAGAATCACCTTTGTTCCGAAGGCCTAGCGAGTTAAGCGAGTTCCTTTTTTTTTTTTCAAAGGCGGTCCTTCCTTTTCTTTCCCCGGACCGATGACTCGCTTGTTCAGTACTGCTAACTATTATAGGTATAGGAGGATGCCGTCCCCTCGGGACTACCAGTAGTTTCGGTTGTTGAATCTCGTGCAAGTTAGGTTGTGGTTGTATTGGCTGCAAGCGGAACGAGAAGGCGCTTTAGGTGTGTGTTGACCATGCGCTCTCGCGTCATGTAATGTCGTATGTATGATAGAGGTGGTGTGGTGATTGACCTCAATGCTAATGGTTATCCCCAAGGTTCAACGAATGAATGAAGCTATGATCGTACCCGGATAGAGATGATGGTCTTCCTCTGATGTCTCCAAGCCGGCCATAATTGAATAGATAGGCGAAGCAGCCAATAGCAGTCTGTTCTCGCCTATCGATAGATAGCAGGTTGCTTCCAAGCTCAAACCATTTGAAACTGAATTGCTACTTTTTTCTTATTATTGATAGAGTGGTATTCTCCGCCCCTGTCAAATAAAGTAGAGGGAGAGAACTGGAAGAGAGAAAGAAAAAGAGCAAAGGATTTACAAGTCTAATGGGAGAAGAATGGCTGACACGTTGAAGACTATAAAATATAACCCAAGCGGTCTAACCCCCCGGGGCGGACCCCAACCGAAAGGCGCTAGACGGACTGGACTAAGGGCAAGCGAGATAAAGAAAGCAGCTGGCCCTTTTTCTAAAACCTTGCCGCGAGAGAGTTTTTCTCCAATGAGAATAAAGAAAGTTTTTGGGCAAGACAAGAAAGGAACTCGCCCTTTGACACCAAGAGACAAGAACTGATTGCTGGCGATGACTTGGTGAAGGGAATCTATGAGAGAAGGTTCTCGAACCGCCCGAATAGAGCGCGGAGCCAACGAGTTCATTCGAACAGCGTAACGAGTCTAAGGGCGGCTTGAAAGGAATGGACGGGCGTAGGCTTAATAGTGAACGCAGACCCCCCTGCTTATAGATATGAGATCAATGACTTAAAAGACAGATAAATGCCGAGAAAAACTGTTAGACTTCTTTATTGCGTTGCGAAGAGAGATCGAAGACGATGATTTTCTGACGCAGTGCGGGCACTGGATGGAAAAGACAGAGAAGAGAACCACCGGAAGGGCATACCTCAAGGAGCACCAATCTCCCCCGGCAAACATCTATCTGCACGAAGCCGACCTATGGTATGGATAGAAAAAAATATGAAATAAAAAAGATGCTTTGAGAGTGTGAGATAGGCGGACGGGGAGTACGCAGCCGAACAACCGCAGGGGCTTACAGCAGTGATAGCTGAACTAACCAGACTAACCAGATGGGCCGCCCAAAACCTGGAGCTGACATTTCAATCGGAAATCAACGTCGGATCCCGGCTATCCGAAAAACGTAGACTGAAGCGGAGGATCACGAAATGCAACACAACAAGGGGCGAACCAAGCGCTTGCGCGAAGGAAGAAGCGAATCAATCAGAATGGAGACAGGGAGGAAAGGCGAAAGAGAGATTTTCGAGCTTGCAAGCAGCAAGCAAGAACGGCTTTTCAGCCGTTGCGCGCTAGCTTGTAGTTTAGGGGTATAGTAGGGGTGCCCTTTTCAAAACTTATTAAAACTACTATTATATATAAGATATTATATATTATATATAAGGTAAGCTTTTTATTTTGGAACCCTAGTTTTGGAGTTTTCCGCAACCTATACCTAATATTACTAATAAAAAAAAGGGCTTTTTCAGCTGCATCGTACTGCCGCATAATGGATCCGCCGGGCTGGATGAGCAACCTTCTATCTGGCCTATATACCAGTAGTGGAGTGGCTTGCTACTTTCAATCAGAAAAGGAAAATTGAGCAAGGCAAGGGAGAAAGAAGTTGTCCCCTCTTCTCTGGTAAGCCGCCGCCGGTCATATAGAGCGCTCCGCCCGCCACCTCATGTTCCAAAGTTAAACGATTGTTCTTCCCCCTCTTTTTCTACATATGCGGTGGCGGGTTTGGCTAGGTAACATAATGGAAATGTATCGGACTGCAAATCCTGGAATGACGGTTCGACCCCGTCCTTGGCCTCGGGGAGTGGCGAGCAGCACTGAACTTGAATTAATCAAATGGCATAAGGGAGCTTTCCTTTGTTAGAAATCCACAGACAACATACTGGAACTTCCAAACCAAAGAAATGCAACATGAGAAGGAGCTTTTTACGTTACGCTTCAAATTCAGTTTTTAGAATACGCCCTATGGTCGATCGAAGGTCCTATGCCAGTTAAACTCAAATCTATCTTACCTTCAATCCATCTTTGTTCAGCCAGCTCATAACAAAATGTTAGACCGGGCTGACACAACCGAATTGGTTGAGGAAAAGGAAACCCCAGCGACCAAGCACTCCCGCCCCCAAAAGCGGAGACCGAACAACCGCCAGGTTGTCGAGGACACGTCTGAAGAGGAGGCGGGCGCCCTCTAAGTTTACCACCCTACCCACCACTAATGGACTATGAGGGGGACAGGCGAACGGGAACCGACCGAGAACCCGAACTGATTGACTGGCTGACCCTTCATACTCGATTCATTAGGGTCGGAGATGGATGAAACCAATCAGAAGTGCAAATCGCGCAAGCGAAGCCGGAAAACGGACCGCAGCGCAACGACTAGGACTCGTGTCGGAGAAGTTTTGAGCATGAGCTACCACTTATGCAGCGGCAAGGACCCGCAACTCTCGAAGGGGCCACCAACCGCCCGAATCACTGTAGCAAATCCTCCCTTTACTCAATGGATAGCGCTTATCCTCTTTCAATCAACAGGGGGAGAAAGAAAAGAAAGAGGTCTTTATTGAAGAGGCTTTGCACCTGAAATAGGACTAATGAAGATCCAGGGTCTGGGCTTTCGAAAAGATGAAGATGCAAAGGGTAAAGAGAAAGTCTTTTGAACAACCAACCTGACATAAGGATTCTAGCTCGCCCACTTAGAGCAGATGGAGATTCTCGGACGGGGAAAAGCGGCACTCGACATCTATTAAAGAACACCAAGAACAAAGTCATACCATGCCCTCGGGAGAAAGTAGTGATGATTGCCATGAATGCTGCCCTCGAGGACGTGTACAAGAAGGTCTTTGCCGATTCCTATCAACATGGTGCACCTCTCAGTAGAGGGGCGTGAAAACGCCGTGGAGACTTTGACCGAATGAATGGGGATCCATTAATAGACATTTTTATTGAGGCACGAAGTGTCCAGGATGAACGCTTTTTTCGTTCGCTATGTGCTGACTGGATGCGTACTCGCGTGATTGATCGATGGACGGGGGAATTTCGTGAATGACGAGACCGGCCTAACCTAAAGTAAAGGCTCTTCCCTCTCTTGATGGCGAATCTTGATTGACTGACACTAGGAACCGATTCGGAGAAAGAAGAAGCATGGCATGAGATAGGCGGCGGAAAAATTTCCGATAGCGAATTACTTGACTCGATGGATAGGGGGAGGGCCCTCCAACTCAAGCACGAAATCAATGTTGAGTCAACAATCATCGAGAGGGGCACCACCAAACCAAGCGAGATCGAGACCAGCACTTTGTATAGGTTGGGGAAAAAGCCCTTGTATAGGGTATAGGGAGGCTTGCCTGAACTGCGCGCTTCTTCAAATATCCATACCATAAATAAAGGTAGGGGCTTCAAAGTTTGACTAACAAACGAGAAACTTGACTTTGAGAAATAAGGGGGCGCGCTAGCTGCAATCAAACTAAAGCGCTAACGCCCTATCTATCTAGAGTCTAGAGTAAGGGGTCCTTTCTTGCTCGTTGGCGCTTTAGTTTGATTAGATTGCAGGGCGCTAGCTTACTTTACTAATAATATAGGGCTTTTTCAGCTTGATCGGAATCGATTCTATGATTGAATAGCAGAAGTGCTACTTAGTTGTAGAAACTCAGAGAGACAAACGGAGAGGGGACTCTATCATACCTGCTAACTCCTAGGATGAGAGGTAGGTCCCTTGTTTTTGGCAGGAATAGTTCCAGCGTTGCCCCTCGGTAGAGTGAGTCTACTTAGCGAACTGGCAGGACGCAGAGATCGATTGATCAATCAATATGAATCTCGAGAGTGGATGGTTGACCGCCGCCCCCTTATCCTGGAGGCTCTCCGGCCGGGTAGGGGCTTGCTATCGTAACCTTTTTTCCCGGTGTATGTGAAAAAGAGTGACGAACCCATTTTTGTTCGGTCATAGGTTGGTCCAAAGAACGAGAGTCGGCTTCCTGAAGGGAATGCTTCCTCAGTAGCTCAGTGGTAGAGCGGTCGGCTGTTAACTGACTGGTCGTAGGTTCAAATCCTACTTGGGGAGAATTGCTAGTTATCGCTTTTCTGACCTAGCGACCCCTGTTTTTCTCTTTAGTTTCTAAACTAGCAGAATCGTGGGACATCAAAAGTGGGAAGTTGATTGTTGGTTTTTATTCCTCACTCTCGTATAGGTGAACTTGGTTCGTTCAATTCTTAGGGAGAAGAAGGATCCACTGGGAATGAATGGGAAGACTGGAGTAGTATCTTCATTAGCCGGAAGGAATTTGTCTCCACTAGCGTCATTCGAAGAACGAACAAGAAAAGGCTTACTGTTTAGGTAGGATAGATGGATGTAGTCCAATGGCTAAAGCTCTGCCAGCTTCTTGTAGACTGAACTCTCTTCTCTTTAGGTTCCGAGTTGTTTTTGGGTGGGATGGTCTAATTTTTCTTCGCCACTAGTACCAACGAAGTTCTTGGAAATTTTCAAGGGGGAAGGAAGATCTCCACTCATTTCATTCATTCAGTGCCTACGGCGAGGCGCGACCCACAACAAACAAAGGGGGAAAGCTTGCTTGCTGTAGCCCTATTTTAGTAGACTAGGCTGGGTAAGCGTAAGCTATTTAATTTAAGTAGGCTCGAGAAGGGTAGGCTCGCAGCTTCGCTCAGCAGAAGAGCCTGACTTTTATTATATTAGTAAAGCGCTAGCGCCCAACCTATGGGCTTTGAAAGGATAGGGGAAGGGAAGAAAACAAAGAAGGTCACTCCTTTTAGGAACATGGCTCGTTCATTCACTTGCTCATGAACTCGCAGCTTCGCCAGAAGCGACGAAGGGGGGCTGGGGAAGGCTGACGACTACATGACATGAGGGGGAAGCTGTCGTAGAAGCTTTGCCCCTTGCTTTACAGAGATTGTTATGAACTGACTAAATGACTAGATTCTCCCGGAACGCTAGCTAAGCTAATAAATAAATAGTATTAGTTCCCTTTAATCAAATCAATAATTTGATTGATTAAAGGCGCCGCCCTCCTTCTTAGAACCCAGAGAGGGGGGCCTCGGCCCGGGAAGGGGAGAGTGGCCGAGTGGTCAAAAGCGGCAGACTGTAAATCTGTTGAAGTTTTTCTACGTAGGTTCGAATCCTGCCTCTCCCACTTTTTTGTTGTAGACTTCAGAGAAGAGAAAGGAGGCATTCGTCAGCGTAGGAAGGCCCACCGAGCGAAGCTCTTTCTTTTTTTTTTGCCGTGCCGTGAAGTGAAATTGTATCGTATGTTAGTTAGAGAGGTTGGCGAACTACTACGATCTATGGATTCCCCATCTATATTCCAATCCCAACGAGAATAGAAGCGGGGCGCTTCCGGCTTAGCTTGTAGTCGTAGTCTTTTAGTTTTAGCTTATGTAGTGGTCGGCCTTCCTACACGCACGCGCCCGCCAGAATGCCTCCTTCGTCCCGAAGCCAAGCCGATACATACGATAGGCGAAGGAAAGACCCCCATTTTATTTAATAGCGCCTGGGGAACGCAAGTTTGATCGAGGATTGGAGAGGAGAGGTGGAAGAAAAGGCTCGGGATGGATTTAGGAGTCTTTGTGCGAGCCGTATGCGGTGAGAGTCGCACGTACGGTAACGAGGGGGGTTCGCGTCTATACGTGTAGTGTGGTGGTTGGGCCTACCCACCCTATTTGTTCTATGATCTATGGGTCTACTGGAGCTACCCACTTCGATCAATTAGCCAAGATTTTGACCGGATACGAAATCACTGGTGCTCGATCTAGTGGTATTTTTATGGGGATTCTATCTATCGCTGTAGGATTCCTATTCAAGATCACTGCAGTTCCTTTTCGGGCGGCTGTAGGACGGACGGCCGCCTATAGGTGGTAGGGTAGGGTGGGTGGTACCGCTCAGATTGCGGCCAATCTTCCTAACCGCGCGCGGGCCGGGCTTAGAGCGCGTGAAACTCATCACTACCTCGTAAGGGCATTGAGACCATAGCATGTTACACGAAAGCGCCGCTTTCTCTGTAGTGTTGTCACACAACTGCCCGCCTAGAAGCGCCACTCGCTCTGTAGTGTTGTCACACAAGATAAGCACACCGCCCGCCTGCTGGCCGGGCGAATCTAAGTTCTCTTCCGGTCAACTGTCCACCCAGTCAAGTGCAAAAAACACAGTAGAATCACGCAACGCACGCTGCTGGTGTGCTTCCTGCCCGCGAGGAAAGAAAGAAGAGCGACAAGGTTTAGTTCAGATTTGACTGTTTGCAGCATGGGAGCGGATTACCCAAAAAATCCCTGGGAACAATGAAAAAAAAAGATATCTCGGTAACGAAAACTATAGGGGGCTGTATTGGCGAGATCCAACGGTGAACAGCTGCCCAAAAGAAAGACCGCCTGGAAGTCCGAGGACCTTTAGTACCGTACCCTGCCCCCAAACCAGCAGCCTTCGCGCCAAGCAAGACCGCCCTTGCCCCTTTCCTTTCTCCATTCCGCCTCTTTCTTTGCTTTGTTCCAATAGAGTCTAAGGCAAAGCAAAAGTGGTTCATATGCCTACTTTACCTACTTGACGAAAGGGAACGAACTTTGTTTCGTTTCCGGGTTTATGGATTGGATTCAGTCAGCGTCACTCCTTACTTTTGATTATGTCGTGACGCTTTGGTTACCGGCGAACGCTTCAAAAGGCGACCCTTTCGAGTTTCCGGCTCTTTCCGTCATTGAAGTAGCCTTTCGTCGCCCTACCAAACGAAAGAAGTCACTATCAAAGAGCTCGCCCTACTGAACAAAGGTGCG
>CANXYI010822914.1:0-18383 GCA_948208565.1 Hura crepitans | reverse complement strand
GTTATTTATGCAATTATTATGCCATATTACATCACTTTTATGTCTATTTAATTTATGATTACTTTGTTCCTATACATTACCTTACCATCACATTATCATGTCTTACACACATGTTACTCATTCCACTATTAACTATTCCATTTCATAATCATACTCTCTCAAGTATGAACATATATGAAATATCCTTAACATTATAACATATAACTTATCCCTATCGCACCTACCTCATAGCTACCATATGTACAAGCACACACACATAGTTTCTTTTGTCTTATTTTACCATTAGACATTTTGCTCATTTCCTAACTCACTTCTATTACACACACAAGCTAGTCACACGTGAACACATACTTTTACCCTTAGTGCATCGTTTGGCTATACATACTTTCTATACATACACTCTATATTTCCACCACTTCTTTAGTCATTCATGCTTGTTGCATTGACCATACCCTACATGTATATTTTCCTTAGGAATACATGCATATGTACTTATTTTGCATGTTCCATACACATACTCACATACACATAGGTATCATATGCTTAACACACAATTCATTTTATGTTAAGTTCACTTACTAATTAACTCCACACATCACCACATTCATTACCTAATTACCATTTCATTTATGCCACATACCTTTAATTATACTTACATATACACATATACCACTTTATATACCTCTTAGCCATAAGGTTAAGGATACACACATGTGTGATTTCTCATTTTAATCATGTCTACCCCTATCTCTTCAATGCACTCCTATTCCATAGACAACTTAATTGCATATGCACACATATACCTTACATGCACATACCATTCGGCCATAACTTCATCACACACACACATTATTTCTCTCTCTTTTGGTATTTATCCTAAATCATTAAGAGAGAATTCTTGGCACTTTCTTTCAAAGTTATTAAAATAGAAATGAAATAACACCAATCAATATAAATAAGATGTTAAATCCTTCTATCTTTATTATTGATTTTGGAAAATCCAGTATTTACCATGTCTCACCCATCCATGTTTGGGAATGAATAAAGAAAGAAATATGAACATCCCTTAACTTTTTTTTATTGGAAATCACTTAGTGCATTAGTGTATTCAATAGAGAATTATGAAAACTTGTATGCGATAAGTAGGTAAGCAAAAACAAATAAATTAGACCACTGAATCACATGTAAGAATACATGACAAAGATTAAAATTTTTTATTCTAAAATAGTTTTCATCATTATGCTATAAGGAAAAATGACCAACAACCTAATAAGAGGTTATACATAAGAGCTATAATGGCATGAGATTTTAGATCATATTTGGCATAGCTGGAAATGCAGTGCTCAAGCTACCAATAATAGATTGTTGTTACCATCCACATAATGTGAAACATAGTGCATAAATGTAATGGCCTAAATTAAGTAAGGCCCTATATAGTCCTTACTCAATTCAAATTTTAAGAGAAATAATATAATGATGATTGAATGAATAAAATATTAGTTCATTTCACATTTTTATAAGGTTGAGCTAGTCAAATCTAAATTGGAAATTAACTCAAGAATATGGCTATTCAATGAGAAATATATAGCAAATAGGACTTAAGTTTTTGTTTTAATAAAGAATATACATTTTATGTTTAGAGGATTCCTATTTTGATATCAAGTATCTCTCATAGTATCTAAATAATTTATGTTTAGTTCACAAAGAGATCACTTGAAAAAAATGTATTTTTTCATTTGTCTCTCACAAAATATAACATCAAGTAACAATATCTAGTTGGTACCAAGCAAGACATAATAGAAGAATGTTTCATATTTATTTCTAAATAATATATACCAACCACATAAAGATTACATTGCTTAAGTGAGTTACATAATGTGAATGGCTTCATTTGAACAGAGCATCTTTGTTGTTACTCATTTAAATGATATCTATAGGAAAGAATAATAATCATTACTAACCATGTCCTTATCTTTTTTGTTGTCATATTTTTATGTCTTTTTGAGCCACTTAATTGTTGTGCTAACATGGCATGATATCGCTTAAAAGTGGCAATGTTTTTTTAACTCATAACAAATGTTGTACCAGGTAGGAAAATGAAAATTTATGCCCTAAGGACCTATATAAATAAATTTCTCTTAGCCCTTTTTTTTATTTTTGCCCTCTAATCTTTTTTGCTTATTTCTGTGTTTTAGCTCAGTGATTCTTTTTAGGTGCTTTTCTAGATTTTTAGTCGTATTCTTCCATCTATTACCATCAATTTCTTGTAACTTGCCATTTCCTTCCTGTTTTTTTTATATATTTTCTCTTACTTGGACTTGCTAATATTTGCACCATTAAATTTGTTATTTCTTTATTTCCTTATCATGACTTTGTCGAAATAGACTTTTAATGAGGCTTTTGCATGTTTAGCATTAGGCATCCTCCTTTTTAAGATAATCCCTCCCACATTTAATTTCGCTGATTGAAGGTTTTTGTTGATTTTCTTTGTCTTTTTCCTTTTTTCTATGAATAAAAATGGTAGAATTAGTGGATCTAGGATCTTTACACAACTCATAGGACATGGATCAATATTCCTAATGATAAGGAGTGTAACGACTAAAAAATACCGACTTTTATGAATACTACTTTCTCGAGATGAATAGTGTTCCTAAGACTCGGGATACACTAAAGCTATTGGATGAAAGTATTAATCATAAAATAATTTTGGGCAAAGTTTGAAATGAATTAAAAGTCACTTGATTGTTTAAAAATGCTAAGAAAGATTTTATGGTAGAGTTTTGTGAATAGTGATCGAGGGAAATTTGAATTGTAAAATATTTTAAAAGTTGCTCAAAAAATTCTAGAAATTATACGACCCTATACTCAAAAATTCTAGTTAGCCTATTAGTGTTGGAATTGGAATTTTTAGAGGTCGGGAAATATTTTATCTGAATATTGAGTAACATAAAAATGGCATTTTAATTCAAATTTTCTCATTTTTTAAACTCTAATTTTTAGAGGATTATGGGGCCTAAATTTTTTAATTTTTCATGATTAAATGAGATTAATGGGAGTTAAAAAGAGAGGAGAAAAATTAGGAGAAATTATACTTAAAATGGATTTTTCAAAAAACTATAAATAGTCAACATTTTTTCATTTTGGTCAAAACAAGCAAAATACTCTCCCTCTCCCTCTCTCTTTAAGTCATTGGCCACAAAGAAGAAATTCCTCCATTGTTGGCCATTTCTCCCCTATTTAACACCCATTTCGCTCATCCAACAGAAAGTTTTGAGTCCCCACGAGCTCTAGATGCTAATTTAAGCAGAGTTCTCAAAGAAAAAAGAAGGAATTTTTTCAATTTCAAGTTCAGTGCATATTGCTCATTTTTTGTTTTGGGTAAGAATTTCCAAAACCTAATATTTTTCCCATGATCTAGGGGTGCCCAAGAGTCATTTATTGTGGTTGTTTGTAATTTTTGATGCCTATATGAATTTATACGAATTTTTATAAATCAAATTTGTAATGGGCAATTATTGAAATAGAACAGGCTCGAGATAAAGGGAAGGCGAAGGTTTAGATGAGCTCTATGGTGTATTTTGGACATGTTAGGTATGTGTAATTGATTTATCTTTTGCAATTAATTTATGCCTTAGTTTATACATAATGTATGTATGTAAGTGTTTGTATATGAAGAAATGCTTATGTATATGATTAATTGACATGCAAATTATGAATTTGTGGTAAGATACAATATGTATATATGTAAAATGATGGAAGAAGATATACAAGTGTGTGATTAAGCATGATGGCTAAATGGCCATAAGGTGTGTGTGTGTTATGTTGTAATATGTATAAAAATAAGTATATATTGCTATGGGATGATGTTTTATGATTCTTGATCATGTGGTATGATAGATTTGGATAGAATTACAACACGTAATATATGTGTATAGTTTATGGCTGAATGGTCATTAGAGTATGCTTAGAGGTATATGACATGCAATGCATAAGAATACACATAATTGATGATTTATGAATGTATTTATACCATATAAAGCATGAGAGGAAACATGAAGAATCATATATGTATTAATGTGTAAATGGATGTGTGAATGTATTATATAGGTAAAGTTGCATAGAATTATGCATCATTATGGTTGAATGCTAAAATTAATGCGTCTATGGCATAATGAGATGACATATACATGACATTTGGCATGGTATGAGATAAAAGCATAAATTGATGCTTGGTGTGCTTTGGCCAAATGAGATGAGTAATTATAAGCATGAATGGTTCTTGTTGAGAGTGTTTAAGGTGTGACTTAAGAACATAACATAAATGTGTATGTGTGTGTGTGTGTGCATGTGTAATGGCCGAAATGGCTTATTGGTTCTTAATGCATGAATATGCTTTAAAGTGAACATAAAATGAAAGATATGTGATCACATGCTAAAAATGGATTATTTGACGTTAAAAATGTGTATGTAAGCATACAATGAGGATGTATGACATAAGTGAGTGATTAATGCATGTGACTTTATGCTTAATCACTGAAATATGGAATATAACATGATATTTCCAATTTAATCAATTTTTGATGATGCCAATATCAAAATGAGTTATTTTAGACTCTAATATAGTGGTGAAATTAATAACACATAAGGATAGCCCGTATGAGTAACAACCTAGATATGGATAGGTTGATCGATCAACTAGGGATAGATAGTGGCTACTAGGGCACCTCGGTACTTGATGTTGGTTTATGGGTCCACTTTTAGTATGACCCAAAAACCTATATTTTTATGATTTTTGGATCCATATGGGTGCAACTGCTATTCAGGTTCCATAGGGCCATTACACACTTTTATGCGGGTGAAATTGCTATTTAGGTTCAATAGTATTACTATACACCTATGCTGGTGCAACAATTATTTAGGTCTAAAATATGGACCACTGCACATGAAGATCCTGATATCCATAGGATTTGTCTTCTCATTAAAAATAGTCATTATAAAGACAATTGAATGAACATAAAAAGAGCTTAAATAGTCTCTTAAACACACTGCATAATTTCTATCATGTGAGTGATGAATGATGTTGAGTATGTATTATTTGCATTATTTAAGACTATTGATAACATGTACAAATGGCATGTGGTGTATTACATATCAATATACTCACTGTGTATGTTTACTTTTTTATGTTCAATGATATATATACATGAGATGAATGGTATTATGCTTATCATAAGTATTGTAATGCCTGAAAAGTTAAAGTCTTGTGAATAGTATTAGATGGACCCGGATGATGTTCCCTGTGGTGTGGGTCGTCATTCTGAGTCCGATGATTGGCATATTGGTCATAAAACTTTGATAGGCCTAAACTAAAGAAAATGAATGAATTAAAAATTTTAGCAGAACCAATAATTATTATTAAGTCAAAAACTAATGTTTTTGGAGATAAAAAGATTTTGGGTCGGGATAGCCCGAGACTGGAAGTGTGTTTGGATGGTCTAAAAAATGCCATACTTTAAACCTCAAAAATTCCACTGAATATGGTGGTAGAGGAATTGGAATTTTCTGAGGTCAACTGGTATTTTTATGAATATTTTATTCTAGCCGTGAATAGTATCAAAAAATCAATAGTGGAATTTTAAGTTGAAATTTTTCATGGACCTTAGTCTCATTAAATTAGGAATTTTAAAACTAGAATGAGAATTTTTGGAGCAGCAGAGAATATTTTATGAATTTTTGAAATTTAAAATTAGTATATGATGAATAGTGACTTTTTGCTCCCGAAGGAATTTTGAGCCGAAATTTTAAATGGGCCTTAGTATCAGTAATTAAGGATTTTTACAACTGAAATGGGAATATCTGGACTTATAGAAAATATTTTTTGAATTTTGTAAGGAAAAAGTAACTTAATTAGTGTATACTAGATTTGGGCCTTAATTGGGCCAAATAAATGGATCAAGCCTAGCCTATGGGAGTTAAATAAATCTGGTTATAGCCTATAGCTAAGGAGGATCATCATCTTCTCCCTTCAGCCTCCATAGCTGATGCCATCAAGCTTAGAGGACCACAATTTTTGGTGTTTTCTCTCTCCAAATCACATCATAATTCCCTTTAAAATTAATAAAAATAAATCTCCACCATCCCAAGGTGTTAAATCTATCAAGAATTTCAATGAAAGGGGACAAATTTGTGAAATTCACTACTTGAGTGAATACTAACTCAAGTAAGTAGAATTGTTCTAATTTTATTTTTTATTTTTAGTATAGTTATTTTAGGTCCTTTTAAGAATAGCTATGGTGTTAGAATTCCATTTTGAGCTATAGGTGATTTTATAGGATTTTTTCGAAGTAAATTTTGATTATGTTAGGTGGAGAAACATCAAGGGTGAGGGAGGCAATAAATCCAAGTCAAAGTGGTGTTGACAAGGGTGGAAAAGCACCCTAGGTATGTGGAATAGCATAATTTTATTATGCCTTACATGTGTGTGTAAATTTAGTTTAAATTCTTGTATGAAAATGGGGTATTTTGCATGTAGGCATGTTGGTTGTGTGTAATTTGAGTATAAGCATGTAATTTAGGTTAAATTAATGTGAATTGTGTAACAAATTAATAAGAAATAATGTATGTGTGTGTATGTACATTTGTGGCCGAATGGTGGCCTAATTAGTGCATAAAATGGGTGTTTAATGAAATGCGCGTGTAAGATGTGAAAATGGTAAATCGAGAGTGCCAAACGCAAAAGAAAGTGGACCCAAAAATTTTAGCGTAATATGTCCAAAGTTTAGACCTAGTAAGAGGTGAAAACTTAAGTAAATTAAAACATATTATATTAAAGGTATAAAGTGAGAATAATGCATTGAAATAGCATTGGAAATGAGGCTTAAATGAGAGGAGAAATGAAAGGCATGAAGTGAGAAAAATGACTAAATGAATAGTGTTAGTTGCAGAAACTAACTAAATGAATAGTGATTTTGCCACACGGCTCCTTTAGGGCCTACTACCATGTGTTGGTATTATTGAGATTATTTGATGCTTCGGCATCATGTTTGTTGTGACATGGGTATTAAGAGTGTCTATGGATAGGTCCCTGCTATCCACCTGAGGTGATTATGATGTCTCTTATAGATATTGGGAGGTCTACAGATTGATCCCTGCTATTTGCTAGTCCGGTATTAGGAGTTCTACGGACTGATCCCTACTATCGGGTGAGGTAGGTGTAGCTACGTAGGCTCTAAAAGTGGGCCACTACACAAGATAGTCCTGCTATCTAATGTTTTAAGTGTGGTTTATCTATAGGCCTGTAAATAAATAAAATAATAATTGTAAATGATGCATGAATTGAATGAATGAGTAATTGGACTTAGCAATCTAGGATGACTTCATTGTGTGTGGAACTTTGCATGATGCTTGCTGCATGAGACATATTATAATTGTGTTATTCCACTAATAAGTCTAGTACTCAGCGTATCAGTGTTCCAATGTGCAGATCGTGAGCAGTGTACGGGTCAACATCAGAAGTCGGCATTGGTGTAGCTGTCCCAGTGTTTTTGGTATACTACTTCTCTTTTTAAATATATATATATGTACAATGTATGGCACTCATGTAAATAGGTAGGTTAAAATGGGTAGTAAATCTATGTATATTAAGGAAAGTTATTGAGCATGTATGTATAATGTTATATAATTGAATGGATAATTTCTTAGCATATTTCTATATGATGTTAGATCTATGCCCTGTGTGTTATGAATGTGATGAACTTGTATTGCTGGTTGATTATGGAGGACCATAGGAGGAATAAGGAGGGTTGTAAACATAAAAGTGCATTTTCTTTGTAGGTTGAACTGGGTTAGGAACCAGGATAGCCGATATGCTGCCTAAATTTTTGTAGCTGTCTAGTATTACCTGAGGACATTTTTAACGGACCAAAATATGATGTTAATTTAGAATAAAGGATTAGTTTTAGGTAAATAAGGGTTTTGGTCAACATAAGTCAAAGTTGGGTAGAATTTAAATGAAAGGCCCCTAGGGAAATCTTAAGATGGGTGACCTCAGCAGGAAGTGACACTCTTTGCCTGTTTTAGGTAGAAATGGGTAGGGGGTGTTACATGATTAGTTAAGTCTTGAAAAATTAAGTATGATTATATATATATAGCATTATGCAAAAGTTATTTTGATTACACCATTAAGCTATTTACTTAGTGCATCATTTAATTTGCGATGTGTAGGTAAGGAGGACGATTGAGCCTAAGCCTCAGAATATTTAGACAAGCAAGAGAAGACCATTCTTTTGTTATATTTTGCTATATGTAATTAAGTTATGAAATGTATAGACATAGAAAGTGCACTCTTATGTTGGATGTAATTAGTCTTGAGCCTAAACAATAGCATGTTGTAAATGTAACTCGTTTATGGTTTGTTATTGTATTTAAACTCTTAAAATTGCTTTATGTTGCATATTGTCTCTTTCTAAGGTTGAGACTATGATTGTGATGATGAATGTTTTCGAGTGATCAAAAGGATCACGGAGATGAGGAATTGATTGTGAAATGTTTTAGAAGTGTTTTTTTTATTGCAGGTTACTATTAAAAAATTGGAATAGTACTTAGTATAGTTATTATGTTACCAAAATTTTGGCATGAGGATTCTCAATTTTTGAATATGTAACTCGATTTTTAAAAAGTTTTTGAAAACTCACATTTTTTTTGTACTAATCAAGTATGAAATTTTTTTTTTAAATAATGTAGTATGATTAAAGATTGGATAACATATTATATGAGCATTCCTTAGTTGTGTTTACTGACTGGACGGGGTAAAAGGTGTCATAGAGAGGAAATAGTACAACCTTTTAGTGGTGAAGCTCCTATTTTGCCTATAGCTAAGCAAAATATAACTAAAAAAAGGTTGAGTTAGCCTTTGATAATAACCTAAATGAAGAGGATAAGTAAGAAAAACTTATTCTTCACTATAGACCTTGAGTGGCTATAATAGCCTCAATTGTAAATAGGAAATACTTAAATTAGGTTATTGTAAGTTTATATCCCTAACAAGTACATGTAAAGGTTTTTAAAGAGGACGTCCAAATAAAAGACTTTTTAAGGCTAAATAAAATGACTATTTATATGGAGAGTCTCTAGGTTAGGAAAAATGATAACTTTAACTCCTTATCAAGAATTATTGGTTAAAGAGTTAGATTTGACTCTTTGATAATTGATCTTAAATTCCTTGAGAATTTTAAGTGGCTTGTACATATTTGCTCGACAAAACCATCTTCACATGAGTAGTAGAGTAGTTAAGATATTTTACAAATTTGTGTACAGAGTAAAGTCTTAAGATAACCCCTATTTATAAGTACATGTTCTACTCTTTGTAGGTAACCTTTAATCTATAAAGGACTGGAAAGGTTTATTTTCATTATTTGTCATAATGCTAAGCAAGCTTTCCCCTTATAATCCCCAATGTATGATACAAAATATATTCTTTCTCTAATTGGAGTTCTTAACTCGATGA
The DNA here is from genome assembly GCA_948208565.1 of Hura crepitans. Taxonomy (NCBI): domain Eukaryota; kingdom Viridiplantae; phylum Streptophyta; class Magnoliopsida; order Malpighiales; family Euphorbiaceae; genus Hura; species Hura crepitans. The sequence continues at coordinate 8,878 of CANXYI010822914.1, read as the reverse complement.
TTATTGGTGTACTTATCCCGAAAGATTAATTGATGTTAAAGGGCTAGTTCATGATTAATTTAAGGTTATAGAAGAAGTAGAAGAGTCTAATATAAAAGAACCAACCAATGCAGGCTAATAACTCATTGGTGATTAAGCCCTTATAATTGCTAATGATGTTATAATGACTATTTGTCAAATTGATTAAACAAACCTAATTGTAAAAGGATCCCAATTTTAATAGAGCAACTTACCCTTATAATCTTTCTAAAGCTAGAAAGTCTAGATCATATTATAGGTTTTCCTAACCATTCTAAAGCTATAAATGATATTTTGAATCTTCCATTTTAGTTGTATAACATGGATCCTCAATAAGCCTTAGCATAGATGAAAAGTTAAAGGAGAGATGCCAAGTTGCTAGTGTTAGGGGAGAAGGTAACAGAGCAAGAGCATTAGGGCCATCTGCTTTCCCATTAGCACTTCATCCTATTTTTCAAAGGACTTTGGTTAAGGTAAAAGCTTCTTATGTAGCAAAAGAAAATATTGGTCCTTGAAACTAAGCAAGGAAAAGTTAGATTGTTATTACTTTGAATGCCACCTACATTACAACAAATAAAAAAGTTTTTAAATCTATTAACTCTTTTTCCTTTGGTTACCTTGACTTTAGGAAATTTCAAAAACAAAAGTTAGGGAATGTGGCCTTAACCTCTAGTTGCAAGGTTGCCTAATTCTTAGCACTAAATAGCGTTATGAAAGAAAGATAAAAATGAATTAGCCAAAGTCTCAAAGGATAAGCTAGGCTATAAAGGTTGTATTTCCCTTGAGTAGGTATTTAACTTTATATGTTTATCTTTACTTTTTTTTTAACCTTTATTTAAACTTTATTTCATTCTTTCTTACTTGTGTTTTTAACTAGCTACTTGCTTCATAATGGCTTGTGAAGAGGCCAATTGCTAAAGCCAAAAGCCATTGAGGTGAATAAAAATATTGCTCTCATTTAAAAGACTTAAAAAGATTTGAATAAGTGCTTTGAGGAGTTTGATAAAGCCTATAAAGAGGCATAACAAAGCTTTAAAGACATGAGCTTCAATGGTCTTACTCTGAACAAGCATGTTAAGAGGCAAAGGCAAGAGTGTTGAGGTATATTTTGTGTTTGATTTTAATGATATTGGCATTTAATATGGCAATTTTTGCTATGATAACAGGATATCTATTAGGTCTTTTTGTTATAATGCTATGGCATTGACTTTGATAGAATTTTAGGGTCATTTTGGTGCATTTATTAAGACCAAGTTGTTGTAAAAAAAAAGAGAAGAAACTTGAGATTCAATATTAAATTTTTATTGACCTGAGTTTTAAACCTTAGGTAAGGCTTATTGATCCAAAGTTGTGCAAAATATTTTTACTATTTGTTTTTATAGCTACCTTTCAAATTAGTTGGACTAGATCCTCCATATAACTTATGTACTAATTAGAATAGAAAAATCAAGGATATGTTTAATATTTCCTCTATAGAATTCTATTTTTATTTTTTTTCTTTGTTAACTACAACTTCTCCTTTATTTAGGGATTGCTCTTTTCTATCCTTTTATCTTTTTGATATTCCATTTTGCCTTGCATTTTTGGGGAATTTTTTGGCTTAATTATCTAACTAGTTTCTTTGATTTTAGCTAAGACCTAAATATTCATTCTTTTTGTTTTCTGCATTTTGAGATTATTATTTAGTTCATTAACACAATAGGGCCCATTGTTTAATTGAATAAATAATATACTATCAATTAACTAAATTGGATTTGTAATTGTCCAAAAGAGTTGATGATTGTGGTAATTAGCATAAGTAAATTGTAACCATGCTTTTGATTTTTGTTGAGAAAATAGATAATTTGATTTGAACAAATCTTGTATGTGAGTTTGTTAATTTAATTTGATATTCTCTTTAGATTTTCATACTTTTGACAAATAAAATTCTAAGAGCTAATTTACAATTATTTATTGATTTAGAAATAGCTATATAGCTTGTTTTAGTTATTGAATTGGTAAGAAGAGATAAATTGCTATTCTAATTAACAATCAAAATAAGATTATTATGGAAATTGGGATTTAATCTCTTTATCCATGTTCAATTTATATGATATTTAACCAATATAAATTTTTGGTTGAAATTTATTCACCTTGATTGCTTTTTAATTTTTATTTAGTCATTTTCTTTGTATGCAATTTTAATTCCTTAATTCCAATTGCCAAAATCCCCTGTCCCCCCTTTATTTTATTATTAAATATTTTGGTTTGTAAAAGAATAATATTTCTACCTTATTGATTTATAAAGGCTCATGCATAATAAAAATTAAACATCCATGGATTCAAAATATGGAATAGATTATCAAACAATTGAAAACAAAAATTTTATAAAACTCGGATAATAAAATTTTACCATTTTTCTTAATTTTGATTATTCGCAGCTTTTAATTCTCATTAGGTTGTAGAAAACAATAGTGAATCAATTTTAACACATCTAAGGTATCCAAACAAAATTTAGATGAACAAGAACTCAACAAGAGGAGCATAGAAAAATTTTGGATCCTTAAGGCTTGTGGGAATTGAATTTTATAAAAGAAGAGGAGAGGGAAAATTTCACCAAACACAAGGAATGCATACACACTTAGTGGTGTTAATTTCAAGGATATTGATACACTTTTAATTGTTACCCTAAGTCAAATTCAAGTGGGCTTAAATCACTTAGAAACTTGACTAAAATTGCACTTTTTTAGTTAATTAATTAATTAAAAGGCTCGAATTTAGGCTTAGGTTCAAAAAAGCCTTAATTGGATATTAAACCTTGATTTTGTGCTCCAAGTCTAATAAACCTTTCCTCTTTATTTCTTCCAATTTAATGGCATCCCATATCTTTAAATATTATGTATTTTTACCTCATTAATTTAATTTTATAGGAGTGTGATCTTATGGGCTTTCGAGAGACATTGGCAATACATAGTGAATTAGAGTCCTACTTGAACTAGGATTCTATGATTTAATTATATTATATCATTATTAATTTTAATTTAATATATTCACTTATGTACAAGTTAAAAAAGGCACTTAGTTATACATCATAACTAAAGTGTCAAAAAGTCAAGTGGTTTTACTTAACCTTCCCATAGCCAATTACCATGCATTAAATTCATTTCACCATTCTTTAACTTATCCAAGTTAAAGTATGGACTTATGCCAACTCAAAGCTTGATTAAGTATGTCTAGTGAAGCCTTAAATATGATGTTCTAATGACTTTTATCTTTATTCCCAAAATGCCTCTGTGAATCACATTCACACTTGCATTTCACTTTAGCCAAATATTCCTGAATAAAGAAGTCAACTAGAATTATGAGATAAACTCCCCTAAATGATATAAGGTGGTGAATCCTTTATTAATCACTCAACTGTTAGTTTCCATAGGCTCACACATAGTAGAAATTAAACATCCATAGAACTCTAACAAGGGTTAGAATGTGTAGATGCCTGGATTTTAGGCTTATAATGATTATGGATTTTGGGTCTATAATGATTACTAAAGACAGGCCTAAGTAATTAATTAAACTAGGTAGAACCCTAGTCAACATGAACTTCATTGCTTATGGTTTGCATGAACTTCAAAGACTTGGGCTCATAAGAACTAAGCCTATGACTCATAGGCTGCATTGACTTTTTAACCAAAGGTCCACATAGACCTCATTTGTAGACCATAGTTTGCATGGACATGCTTTCAAAAAAGCTTTTAAAATCTTTGAATTCCTACTGGAACTCTAATTTTTATTCTAACGAGACTTATTATTCTTTAAATGGGAAGGCTTATGTCAGAAGCCTATAAATACCTTTTAAATGAACCAATTTTGAGATTAAGGAATTATTCGGATGAAAACCCACCACAAAAGTGATTATGATAGTTTTCAACCTATACTAAATAGTATTTTCTTTTTAAAAACCCAAACCTTTGTTGATTTCTTGGGAGTTTAAATTATATGTAATTTTGACCATAGATATTGGAATAGTAGTCTGCACAGACCTATCGACGACACTTAAGTAGTTTGCATGGAGTTATAAATGAGAAGCCAAGACCTATTTTATTCCAAGTTTGATTTATTTTGGTTTATGTTTATTTTATATACTTTATTCATTTTAGTTGTAATAGTTAGACTATTTAAACTTATTGTACATATCAAATGCTATTTAACATTAATGATTATTCTATTAATTAATTGGTGTTCACTTTAATAAAAAAGGGCTTTAAATATTCCTTAAAAAAAGAACCATAAAAATGTATTTTAATGAAGGCCAGTCTCCTAGAGATTGGAGTTGGGTAATTACAAATAATTACCATAAAATTATAGGTAATTTTTAGGTCACAATCAATAAATAAATAACCCATTTTATAGATGTATATTTTTTTTATCTTTTAATTATGTAATTTATAGCTTGCAAAGGTGACAAGGATGATTTCAATTTTTTTTGCTGCTTGGTTGCATAAAAAGGGATTGATAAACATTAGAATATAAAAGAGATATATTATAAAAACATAAATAAGATATTGATTCCAAACCTTTCTGACCAAAAGATTAATAGATTCCTAGTGTAGAACCAGGTGGTGACTCCACTAACCATCTTATCCATCTATAGTGGCAACTTTACTAAGGATGAGAATTAAATTCAAAAGTGCCTAAATAATATGCGTTTTAGTATTATAATTTTTATCAGTTTCATGTATTACATCCTTTTTTAATAGTGTCTTTGTTATCTTGTGTGGTGTTGGGAAATGTGAACTTAATTTTTCATTTAAATTTAGAGGATTGGTAGCATGTCCATCACTAATAAGCCTTATACCTTTGGGTATATAAGTTAGTGAACTAACCAGTCACTTTACCCTTAGTTAGGAAGACTTGTTAGGAGGTACTCTTACTTATAAGAGCCTTAGGCCTTTTTAACTAACCTATGGGCCTATGTAGTTAAGCTTGGCAACTTCTCATGGATTGTATAAACCTAAGTGTGTGTAATTGCATCATGAATGTATAGTGGGTCTATTGCATTTAACCTTATTTGAAGTGGAGCTAAATGCTTAGGACTCTAATGATTGCTATTGGTAATTTAGGCCTCATTACCACTTGAACCTTTACACCTATTAGACTTGCATCCACAACCACCTTCTAAACATAAAATCCTCAACCATAATATGACCAAGACTAGCACCCATCTATTTGACTAGCCACAACTACAATAATGGTTAGTGAGATGAAAAAATAAACTATTGATGTAAATGATAAGAATGAGGATTGCAGTCCTTTGAAGAGTTGATAATGCTGTAAAAGCACTCTCCTATAACAAAGAAAAATGTGTTTAAGGAAGAAAATCTCAATTTTAAGAAGATTCAAGAGCAAGTAGAGATTATTATCCATTTAGTTTTTAATTAAAAGGGAATATATTTAAATAATATATCTCCACTAAGGTCGACAAAAGATTACCTCCAAAGTTTAAGATAATGGATATTGGCAAGTTTAATGCTACTTCTGACCTAATAGTCCACTTAAAACAAAATATAGTTGCCATGAAGTGGACCAAACTGACCATGAAACAAATGGTGGGCATATTTGGGATGACATACTCTAGTAAAGCATTGGACTTGTATCATGGATTAGATAAGAAGAACTATAAGAATTAAAGATATTTATTGATAGGTATCACTACAATGTGAACAAAAAAGTTACTTTGAGAGATTTAGAGCTTTTGAGACAAAAACATAACGAGACTATCTTTAAATATTGGCTAGATAAAGGGCCACAACTTTAGAGATGAGGGATTAATCTAAAGATATCGATTAAATAAAGATGTTTATCTATAACACTAGTCCATACTTGAAGGACAGCTTAAAGGTTAAAGATATTAAAGATTGGGAATGCCTAAAAGACATTGTAATTGATTTAAAAGAAGAAAATGAAACTAATAATAGGAATAAAAAGAATTTCAATTTAGGTTACAAGGGGACAAGTAGTAAAGAAAGTCTTTAATGTTTGAGGATAATTAAGTGACTTTAGTGGATAACAGGTAATATTCCGATTTTAGAGGCCATTGTCTTGGGGCCTAAAGAGGTTGCAAAAGGAGGGAAAGTTACAGCCTTTACCCCCAAAGCCTTGAAGCAATTAAATGATGCCCAATCACCATCATAATCAATATTGTGATTACCATAGACATACTAGCCACTTGATCATTTAATGTAAGACCCTGAAAATGCAATTAAAGAATTAATAAAAGTAAATGCCCAATCCAAAGGAGGAGAAAAAGGGGTAAGGTAATATTTCTCACTATAATGTTCCACCACTTATCTATACAATCAAGTCCAAGTTGCCCAAATGGTTTTCCATGAGAGAGATGTATATATTAGCTATGAAGATAGGGATTTATGGTTATGAGGCAATCAATAAGAGTATAATAATATAAATATGGGATGATTCTTATTTAGGATTGAAAAATGAGAGAAGAAAATAACAAAGTTAGGGAGAGCATAAAAGTTACTAAGACTTGGGAAGATTTTGGTTTGAAATTTAAAGGAGCAAGAGAAAGTAGAGATGAAGGAGCAATGGTGGATGTCATGACTAGGAGTGGAAAAGTTATCCTAGAATCACACCTAGTTAAGAGGGTTAGAGCAGTAAAGGGGAATGAGAGTGTGACACCCCTCACTTGACTCGATCACTGGATCTAAGTGAGGTGACACACAACTGACATCCAAACTCACTTAACAATACAACTTACTTATAACTCATAAGATAAAAACCTTATTGAAAACTTTACTAACTTTTAAACCTTTTAAAAACCTAAATTAATAAAAACCTTTTTAAGGCTTACTATTAGGGGCCATTGTGTTAGAAATCTTATAGCATAATGGTTATCTGGTGTCATTAGCCTAAATAGTAACCTATAGAAAATAAAACTTCTAATAACACAACATCACAACATAATCTACCATAATCTTTGTGATCATCTAGACATACAAATCATCTATCACAACCACTAGCATATAAAAGAACTAATATCCAAATTATAAACACATAAATATATAGATCATCCATACAACATCTTTATAATGGTTACAAAACACTTATTTACAAGTTTAGGCCCATATCCTTTTTTTACATACACATAAGTGCCTAACTTCATGATACATCACATAATAAGATATAAAAAAGACTACTGAAGGACATAACTTCACTTCAATCTACACTTTTACCTATGTATCATAAAAACAAATGATGTACTGAGCATATAGCTTAGTGGTGTATCTAATATAATATGTTACATGTGTATATGTTACAATTATAAGGAGATACTAAAATAACATGCATTTATAGAATAATAACACAAACATAACATTCAATATCATAATTTATAGAAGATCATATTGTAACATGCATACAATAAAATCAATTTAAGTTTGTAATTTATCTTAAGCTCTTTGTCTTTAATTATTAATTTAGCCAATTATCTTATTCTTTTGTCCATAACTAGTAGATAGAATCCCAAAATTAGATAATGGTATGTTGGCCATAGAGGCCTCATAAGTGTGTTGTGGCTTTAATAGACCTTACAATGACTACACCTGCATAGATATGTATAGTGGCCTTACAAACCTTATGGTGGTTATACCTATATAAATACTTGTAGTGGCCATATAAACCTGATGGTAGCTGGACCAGCTTAAATACATACAGTAGCTTTATGGACCTTATAATAGTTGTACCTATTTAAATATATCTGGTGGCACTATGGACCTTAAAGCATTACACTTGTATAGGAAGGCACCTAAGTAATTTAGTAACTACTATCTATCCCTAGTTGATCGATTAACCTATCTAAACTAAGTTATCATACTTTTATAGGCTTTCACCATATTTTAGTTCATATACATTATGTAGGTTACATTTAATTTATACATCTTTCGATAAACACATGACCAATTTAGGGTAATTTAAATCTTTTGATCATGATTAATTTACAATTCATGCTTTAAGCCATTTAAACACATAAGCATGCCAACCTTTACGCAACTTAAACATATGATTATGTTAACATTGTACACACACCACATAATATTTCATTATGTCTTTAATTATGTACATGTCTCTTCATTTACATACCACTGACATTTAAGTAAGAAAAGGACATTTTACTTATACTCATATAACTTATCAACTTAACTCATTATTTTAACCATAAATACCATTCAATTATGGAATTAACCATTTAACTTAGTATAAGGCATAATCATAAGTTAGTAACACTTAATTATTACTTATATCTTAACATACTTCCAAAGTCAAATTATTTTATAATTTACATTATACCTTGCATTTAACATTAATTCATGATACATAGACCAAACACATAACATTGTCATTAAAACATCAAGCCATCCACCCATTCCACTTTGTTCAACCATTCAACAATTACTACCTTAACCCCTAAAAATTTTTGGCCTAACTCCTAACATGTATAATCTTTTTATATTCCATTAATTCAAGACATTATACATGTAATTTACATTTTACAACTACCACATACCATTTTAGATCAAGCTAATTAATAACATCTATATATAATGTATTAAGTTCACACTTTTCACATATAAAATCATATGTATACATACTATAAGGGATACACTTACAATAATAGCATCAAATTACTCCATAAAGCTTTAAAGAACCCTTTCATTACCATTCTCTTTGTCTTTACCTTCTTTCTCTATAAACATATAATAAAATAATAATTAAAAATCTAAATAAAATTCTATAGACCTTTAAACTTGAAATTGACTTAAGAAGACTTAATTAGACCTTGAAAAACATCTTAGAAAATTGATAA
>CANXYI010822847.1:0-11622 GCA_948208565.1 Hura crepitans | reverse complement strand
ATAGTTAAGCGAGGAAACAAGCCTGATTTTGTTCAAGCTACGCAGCTCTTGTATGATCTGTGCAAGTCAAATAAGATGAAGAAGGCAATTAGAGTGATGGAAGTCATGATTGAGTCTGGTATAATACCGGATGCTTCTTCTTACACATTCCTGGTGAACCAGTTGTGCAAGAGAGGGAACATTGGACATGCAATGCAGTTAGTAGACAAAATGGAAGAATTTGGCTATCCAACCAGTACTGTTACCTATAATTCACTTATTAGAGGGCTTGCCATGCATGGAAACTTGAATAAAAGCTTGCAGTTTCTGGATAGATTGATGCAAAAAGGTTTGGTTCCAAATGCGTTTACTTTTTCATCCTTGCTCGAAGCAGCTTATAAGGAGAGGGGAGTCAATGAGGCAATGAGACTTTTAGATGAGATAATTGCGAAGGGTGGGCAGCCTAATTTGGTTAGTTATAATGTTCTGTTGACTGGATTATGCAAGGAAGGTAGGATTGAGGAGGCGATACAGTTCTTCAGGAATTTGCCTTCAAAGGGGTTCAATCCAAATGTTGTAAGCTATAATATTCTGTTGAGGAGTCTCTGCTATGATGGGCGATGGGAGGAGGCAAATGAGCTTCTAGCTGAAATGGAAGGTGAGGAACGTGCTCCATCCATTGTTACTTATAATATACTAATTGGTTCGCTTGCCTTCCATGGCAGGATAGAACATGCGCTTCAAATTGTAGATGAAATGACAAGAGGACCATTTAAGCCCACTGCTACAAGCTACAATCCAATAATTGCTAGCCTTTGCAATGAGGGGAATGTGGACCTTGTGGTTAAGTGTTTAGACCAAATGATTCATCATCGTTGTAGTCCCAACGAGGGAACTTTCAATGCCATTTCTGTGCTTTGCAGGGAAGGGAAGGTGCGGGAGGCATTCTCCTTAATTCAAAGCCTGGGTAACAAACAGAATTCCTCCACCCATGACTTCTACAAAGGTGTGATATCAAGCTTGTGCCGAAAAGGGAATACTTATCCAGCATTTCAGCTTTTATATGAGACGACAAAGTATGGATTTACTCCTGATTCGTACACTTATTCATCGCTGATTAAAGGGTTGTGCATCGAGGGGATGCTATACGAGGCTATGGAAATTTTCAGATTATTGGAAGAAAATCACTATAAGCCTGATGTTGACAATTTTAATGCTCTTATACTTGGATTTTGTAAATCTCAGAGAACAGATTTGTCCTTGGAAGTTTTTGGGACGATGATTGAGAAAGGATACCTGCCAAGTGAAACAACTTATACGATTATAGTCGAAGGCATTATCCATGAAGGCGAAAAGGGATTAGCAGCGGAAGTTTTAAGAGAGTTGCATGCGAGACAAGTCATGAGTCAAAATACAGTTGAAAGACTGTTTTTGCAATACGACCTTGAGAATGTACCAGTATAAAACAAATCTCCAGTCAGCATATAAAGGTAAACAAAAAATGGTGGCAAATTGAGGATCCTGGTGTCTATGTTCTCACGTCTCAAAAGATCTTCACATTGTGACTGTTCATATTAATAGCCGTGCCATCTCACGAAACATGTGAATTGAGAGTTGAAGAGGGGCTACTGTGCAATCTATAGAGATCCTCCAGAGTTAGGAAAGAGCCACGTGATGTTACTCGGGCACAAGGCTGGAGTGCATTTTTTGCTGCGATCTTGTATCTTTCAGTTTACATCGAACCTAGTATTTACCTAAATTACTATATCATGTGACATGTAATTGATCAGTTTTTATCATCGGATGATATGATACGGACAGCATTCACAAGTAGTCTAGATAAATATCCTTTCTACCTTCCTAGTGGGGTGCTTTTCTCTTCTTGGAAATAGTAATACAACTTGGCTCCACGGTCTCAAATTCTAGATTCATACATTCTTGCATAGCGTTATGCCTTGACACCAAAGCGATTTGTATTTGGTTATAGGCTGTATTTGATTACTAGGAATTGGATTCGGAGATGCGAAGAGGCTTAACCGAAACAATTTGCTAATCGAGACCCCAAATCAGTAACAATCATCCATTTTTTGAATTTATCATTCTATATAAAATATCACATAATATTGCATTAAGCTCGCCATTCATTTAGATGCACAGGAAAGTATCAATTCAAATACAACTCAAATGATTATATCCGAAAAAGCTGGAGAATGTCAAGTGTCGATACCAGCGGCTAAAACTAAAACTAGAGTACTGAAACAGATTAAGCTCAGCCCAACAAGCATCCCGCAGAAATCTACTCCATTTGCAGTACAGACTGAAGGTAGTACCAGGAAGGAAACTCCATTCTGTCCCAGTCGACACACCTACTTGGATCTCTGTCTCATCTTTCGTCGCTTTCTCTTCAATCTTCTCATGCGCTTCTTCTTCCACTGAAAGATGGAGGGCATGAATTAAGCTCTTGAAAAGCATTCATGTTAAACACACAATCAATTCAAATTGTTACAAACAAAAGCAACAGGGTCCAGCATGCAATAATTAATATCCTTACAAGACACAACAGCAAGAGATGATCTACACCGGATGTTTTACTTGGGGGAACCAAATGGACAAAAGAACTTGAAAGTTCATACATTCCAAATGTACAAGCAAAAATAGAAATTTAATGAATCATTCGTTATAGCTTACTATTAGACTAAGTAAATATTCATAATAGTGCATATCACAATGTACCAACTAAATATTCACAACTTAGATATGATATTAGGCTAACTAATTAATCTAACAACATTAGTTATAATCCTAACTAATACGTTAATATTCATGAAGAATTGAAGCAATGACAATACAAAAAGTAAATAATCTTAAAGATCGATGTCAAATTCAAATATTTGCCAAAGGAATCAATCAATAAGGCATCAACAGGAATATAGAATTTTCATAAAAGAAATCCCAGCAGCCCACTAAAGTTTCTTTTTAAAACGGACTATAAGCAGAAATAGTTGTTTCGTTTGTTCAATTAAACAAAGCATACATCAGTTGTTTCGACATAGATTCGTTAACCACTTTGATAGGTCCTATTTCATAAACCAGGAGATCTGAAGGATAATACAATCCAAAAGAACAATCTACAAATCAGCAGAAAATATAGCCCAAAACAGTCGAGATAACAGAACGCTATTAAGAAAACAGAGAAAGCGTCAATTAGAGTACCTTAGCTCTCATTTTCGATCAAAATCCCTGAATCTGTGTATCCACTGCTCCGCGATTTCTGTAGAACAACCGTACAATCAAATCTCGAATTTTTTCGGAGACGACAAAACTACCACTCTTTGATATTTATAGGCAGCAGGGCTTTGCCCGTCGAAAACCCTAATCCGCGCCAACCTAGACACGCGCTCGAAGGCTTTTTTTCATCCATGCAATTTTAAGCCATAGGCCCATACTGAAATGTACGGCCCGCTATTTGGCCTAATCTTTCAGGGCATTAGTCAGTGAAATGAGTCTCAAATATTAGCCGGTCGCTACATCAAACTTCGCCTTCTTCCTCGTGTCCTGTCCCGAGAATTCTTGATGATATTATGATTATTATCTCATTTTGCAACTAATACTCTGTTCGAGTCATCGTTATCCATTATTGATTGTTTCTTTATATATATATATATATATATATATTATATTATGTTCTAAAAATAATATTGAAAGAATATTTTTTGAGTTTTAAAATCTTTCTTATTTAATTTAAATCATAGTATTATATGATTAAAAAGATAATTTATTTAAATATTTTTAATATTTAAATATTAATTTATTAATATTTAACTTTAAACAATTTTTTAATACTTAATCATTAATTTTATCTTCTAAAATTTATGTTCATAATTTAATATTATATTCTTAAAATACTTTTTTGGCAACATTATTGAAAGTGATAAAAAAAACTCTATTATATGCATTTTTATTGAATAAGTTATTTAGATAATTAAAAAAAGAATGAATAAAATGATGAATAGACAAAAATGCATAATGGAACTGAACACACATACAAGGGACGAGTTTGGAAAAGAGGAAAAATGAAAACTCCTATAAATTGTATTTTTGGAAATGTAAAACAATAGACTACATTACAAAACAATACAATTCAAATAGGACACAAATATAGTGTCCAACAATGAAAGACAATATAACACAATTTGATACCACCCATTACAATGATGAAAAAAGGCTAAGATTTCAATAAGAGTGCCGTTGCAGGACATCGTTCATTGGTCTTAGAAGCTTTAGGAAAAATGAAAACTCCTATAAATTGTATTTTTGGAAATGTCAAACAATAGACTACATTACAAAACAATACAATTCAAATAGGACACAAATATAGTGTCCAACAATGAAAGACAATATAACACAACACAATAACACCCATTACCATGATGAAAAAAGGGGTAAGATTTCAATAAGAGTGCCGTTGCGGGACATTTTTCATTGGCCTTAGAAGCTTTAGGAAAAATGAAAACTCCTATAAATTGTATTTTTGGAAATGTAAAACAATAGACTACATCACAAAATAATACAATTCAAATAGGACACAAATATAGTGTCCAACAATGAAAGACAATATAACACAATACAATACCACCCATTACCATGATGAAAAAAGGGGTCATGTATTGTATGTTATTGTATTTTATTGTATTATATAATTTTAAAAATATTATATTTAATAATACTGTATGATTTTCTGTTTTTTATAACATTATTATATTTAGTTTGACTTTATAATATTTTTTATATAAATAATATAAATACTTTTATTATTATAAATATTAATTTCTTTAATAACTATTCATTCTAATAATTAATCATTAACCATAATTTATAAATTAATTTATCATAAAATAATATTTAATATTTTTTAAATAAATAAATATAAATAAAATAAACAATAATTTGATAAAACTCCAAGTACATAATAATTTTATCACACAAAAAATACATTTAAGTAAATAAAACAAACATGTAAAATATAAAAATCATAATATGCCATAAGTGGATTAGTGGATGTCATTAAAAATAGTAGTAAAATAAAATGATAAAATGTAAAAGCTTAAAAGGTAAAAAGTGAAAAGATAAAATTTGAGAACAATATAATCAAATAGCTCATTCTATTATTTTTTTAACTATGAATAAGAAACACAAAATACATTACAATCAAACATGCGTTACTTTCAAATATTATACTATACAGTACAATACATTTATAAACTATGGATAATTACCATCCAAATAGCCCTAGATAAAATTGAGCCTTTATTTTCTTTCATGTGCAGGAAAGGATTGATGATTTCATGGCAAGAATCAAGAAGCCTCCAATTCTGGGTATTGATAGAGCCGGTTGCGTTTGCAGAGGAAGATCTGCTGAGCAACACTATTTGGGAAGCCGGGAGTTTCCAACGGCAGAAAGAGAGGCTGTTCAACTATACAAATGTGCCATCCTGAACCTTTTATTTCAATTTTCTGAAATCAAAACGTTACATCAAACGCTTCTAATTTAAATACCAATCCATTGGTGTTTCCAAATCACCCCTCAACCCGTAATTAAGTTTCAAAGTAGCATTGATTCCACGATGGCAGTGCAGAATGCTTTCTCCCTCTTCGTGTTTGTGTTCCTCGCAAGCAACGGATCATTGTGCCGTTGTGCTCGCCACGTTTTGGCTACCCAGTCACCTCCTTCTCCACTTTCGCCAACTGTACCAAATTTCCCTACAATACCTCCATCGTCTTCTATTCAAACAATTCCATCTATTCCAACTATTCCCAACATTCCTTTGGCTTTGAGTATAGCGAGTCATTTTAATACTTTTCTGTGCTCGACTTCGTGGGTAGCTATTATGTATTTGGATGTTCTGTGCGTTGAACTAATATATATTTTATTACTAAGCAAATCTCGGGAAAAATATGATTATGTTATGATTTCATCACAAACTGCAAAACAATGAACTGAGAAAATTAACTTCTAAAACAATTCCAATAGAATTGGGCATTTTTACAAATTCACAACCTAAGTGTTAGGCCCAATTCTATGGGCTCTTGAAATAGTAACTTATGCAGTGGACCATTTTAAGATACATGTATATATTTATAATTATACTATAATAAAAAAATTTTACCAATTAAACTTTTAACCGTTTGGATTATGGATAATTTTAAAATTACGTAGAAGTTAATTATTCATATTAATATTTAATATTATAAAAATATAAATCCTCTTAAATTTAGTTTTATATATATGAATCCATTTCTTATTCCGTGCAAAAAGATGCAAAGTTAAACCCAATCCACAACCCACTTTATGACCAATAAGTGACGGAAATAGATGATTGACTAATCATTTTGTTGCTAATTTTCTTTTGGCCAAACCCATACAGCACTTTGTCCGTTGATATCATTTTCCAAAAGGATGACTAGAGGGTTTCCTTTTGCTTTTCTCGTTAACGTCTATTTTAAAGTTTAAATACAACGACATCCCTTTTATTTTTCATGAAGTTGTCTTAATAGTATATTGATTTAAATTTAAAGAGTAACTTTATCTCTTAATCAAAATAAATAGATAAAAAAGAATGTATTTCTCACTAATGGTTGCCACTTGGTCATAAAAATCAATTGTAAGATAACATCAAATATATTCATATATTTCGTAGTACAAACAACGACAGTAATATAAAAAGAAAAATAAATATCATTTGTCAATAAAATATATTAATATTTTTGTGGTGTACGTATTAATAAAAAAATCTTTGACAATCGACATCGGAAAGAAGGATATATATTCACGTATGGTCGTTTTCCTCACATTCATGAACACGACAATAACAAAGTTAGGCATAATAAGAGAAAAATTCAAACCGTAAAATGCATTAATTTTTTTCATTTAGAAAGATTAATGATTCGATTCAAATTTTCAAATAATAAAATATCATTAATTAATGTAAAGTAACACTTATTTTCGACAAAAAATAAATAAATGCTGCGCTGCTGTAAATTAGTTTAGTTGTTTTTTTTCTACTTGATGAATTACTTTTACTTACTTTATGGAATTAATAGTAAGTTTCATTTTCTAAATTTTAATATAAGAAGAGGGAACTAAAAATGGAATTTTAAACAAAGGTAAAATGCTAGCTTCTCTAATGTCCACGTAATTAGATCCTTGAAATGCAAGCTAACATCCACAGCAAATTTCTTGTTTAAATCAAAATTTTCATTTAAATCGTAAAAGAATTCGTAGCAATATCATGAGTTTTTTTTATACATTTAATTCAAGTAAGTGATTTTTAATGCACATATTCACTTTTTAATACATTTATACTCTCGAATTGAAAAATAACCTATATGTTGTCAATTGAAAAGAAAAAAAAAAACAGAAGAGATGGTAATAATAGAGCAGAGCGGAATTAGGACTTGAATTACGCAACTCGATTTGGATATGGATGGAATGAAACCTAAAGTGATATACAACGACGTCGAATTGACCAGGGGATGGAAATTAATGCATCTGCGTTGTATAAATGCCAATGAGCTTTTGGACACATCTTCCTACTCAGACACAAACCCACCACTCAGATGGACTTGCTCTCACAAACCCTAACAAACCTTTCTATGTCTCCGTAGATCTAAACCCACCTCAGCATTTCCGTTAATGAACTACACCGCTCTCCGCCAAACCCACCAACAAACTCTCCCTCATTCATTTTCTAGAATTCTGTTTTGTTTCTCTGCTTGATCGTAGGCGATGGCATCGGCTTGCGTCAACAATATCACCATGTCGACGGATAATTTCCCGCCGGCGACTTACTCGTCGTACGGTTGGCTGAGTCCTAGAATCTCCTTTAGCCGGGAAGAAGATGCTGCTTCCAAGCAACACGGTTCCTCTAAGGCATGTGATCCTTCAGCTGAGGATCCGCCGGAGATTTTAGATCCTGTCGACTTTGAGTTCCGGTTGGATGATTCTGTCACTATGTTACCTGCAGACGAGCTTTTCTCTGATGGGAAACTGATGCCGCTTCAAGTAACCAGTGCTAAACCGGTTGATGCATTGAGCGGGATCAGGTCCCCTGATACAGCCAAATCCTGCCGGAGATTGGAAATGGAAATATCAGGTACTGACCCTTGTTTATTTTCTCCTAAAGCTCCTCGGTGTTCTAGTAGATGGAAGGAGCTTTTGGGGCTGAAAAAGCTATATCAAAATGCAAATGCCAAAGCTGAAACCCATAAAGCGACATCGTCGTTGTCTTCCTCTTCTTCTTATAATCCCAGCTCAAAATCGTTGAAACATTTCCTGCATAGGAGCTCTAAATCCTGCAGTTGCAACTCCTCGTCTTCTTTTGATCACTCTCTGAGTTTGCCATTGTTAAAGGACACGGATTGCGAGTCCATTTCTATTTCATCTTCGAGATTATCCCTTTCTTCTTCGTCCTCGAGCCATGAGCACGAAGATCTCCCTAGACTTTCTCTTGATGCAGAGAAACCAAACTCGAGTTTAAATGCCCTGCAGAATCCCAACCCAAACCCATTCGTTCTCAATCGGAATCAAAACCCTCCCAGAATGAGAATGGTGAAGCCTAGGTCCGAGGCGAATACCAGCAACAATGCTAGCAATAATCCAACAGCAGGGACGAGAGTCGGGAGAAGCCCAATGCGGCGGCCGGCAGGGGAATCAAGTAGAGTGACGAGCAGAGGGGTTTCGGTGGATAGTCCGAGAATGAACTCTTCAGGTAAAATAGTGTTTCAGAGCTTGGAGAGGAGTTCTAGTAGCCCAAGTAGCTTCAATGGCGGACCAAGATTCAAGCACAGAGGAATGGAAAGGTCATACTCAGCCAACGTCAGAGTGACTCCGGTTCTCAATGTTCCCGTGTGTTCCCTCAGAGGAACTTCAAAATCAGTTTCGGTTTTCGGGTTCGGCCAGCTCTTTTCTTCTTCGCCGCAAAAAAGAGAAGGCAGTAGCAAAGCTCAGCAGCATCACCAGCAAAGTAGTAGCAGAAATCGAACATAACAGAGCAGAGAGTTTAGAGCGAGAAGGGTAACATCAACAGCCACCGCTACAACATTTCACCATCTAGCATTCAGCATTAATTAGCTTCTATTTTGCGCTATTCTTGAGATTTCTGTTATGGGTTTTTGTTCATTTTTGAAAAAAAAAAAAAAAAGAAAAAAATCCTTTTAGTTAATCCAGATTACCACATGGAATTGGGTGTGTGTTAGTTTTTAGATATTGTATATAAGCGGCAGGCTGTTTGTTCGTTAAGCTGTTCTTGGTGTTCATGTCTATCCGTTATCTTCTATTGTATCTGTTTCTTGCTCTGCTGATCTAACTAGTTAATCCTGTAGTTTTGTTTGTTGACTGAAAGATATGGAATCTCATGATGACCTGCGTTTGGCGTGCACGCGCTTCGAGAACTCGTGAGCCCTTTTTATTCTTTTTTTTTTTTTAATCTTAGTTCTTTAATATTACATTTTATAATCTGTTTAAGACTCAGATTAGACTTAATATTACTTTTGTGGTTTAGTAGTGAAGTGTGGAAAGTAAGATGGAAATAGATTAGCAGAGGCGCCTACTCTGCTGATTAATCTTTTTGCACGTCAGTCTGATCAGCAAAACTCCACTCTTTTTTATGGTCTGCAAATCCAACAGTTGAAATTCGTTGGAGAGCCTTTCTTCAATAAATTTCGGGTGTTGAATTAGTGGGGCTGTGATCAGTGAACACGAACGAGAGTGGCTCTTATTTTTATCGAGTAATATTCTTAAATTTATTTAATTTTCTTTTGAAATGCCTGGTTATATATTTTTAATGAATGGTTGATCCGGCTAAAAGATGATACGGTCGCTGGACCATGAGTGACTCTTGGAGGATCAAACATCTGTGGGTCTAGTCCCAAAAACATATGCTTTAATTAAGGCCAGATTCTTCAATTTTTTTATCTTCATTTTTTTTGCATTAGATTTATCTAAATTTATAATTGATAACGGAGAATAACCTAAAAGCATGTATTGTGGCTGGAGAAAATACCAAAAGAAGATGCAAAAGCACGAGGTGGGAAACAGGAATGCATGATTTAGAATGCAAAGCCATGTGCATGCTTAGCTAGCTAGAGCACAAATGATAAAGAGAGTATAATATAAGAAAGAGCGTGACAAAACATGAAAAAGAAGAATGGTCTTATTAGTAGTTACCTATTAGACTATTAGCTTTTGGCTAGTAACCTACTAGTATTAGATAAATACCGAATTTCAGGTTGTCGTTGTCCGATGGTTCTACTTCTATCTATCATACTATTCCTACAACAACACTTCGGCTATTCTCTGCCAATTGGGGCTACTTTCTGATTTGACGTTTGAACGGTGATGCCATTTGCCAACCATTTTTTTTTCTTTTTTCTTTTAGAAACAAAAGCAAAAAAAAAAAATTTTAGATAAAACCAAGTTATTATATAGGGTGATTGCCTCCATTCTATGCTACGTACGCCCTATTGTATTATCCGCTGGATCTATTTATTTATAGATTTTGTGTATTTTACGTTTTTATATTGGAATGATAATGCGAGTGTTTGAGTAGTCTTCTTGGTCCAACGATTTTGTCCTCTAGCGTTACGAGACAGCTTGGAAACAAGTTGCTTAATTGTTTCCTTGGACCTGGTTGGCTGCTTGCATATATTTTCCTTGTTTTTTACTCACAGAAAATCCTATAATATTTATTGAGGTCCAGAGTTTCAACTTCAACTTTTTACATTAGGAATTCCATTTTCATTAATGAGTTATGCATCACTCTCAATCTAACCCCATTTAAACTTGTAGTAAATAGTAAATACTATATTTTTACCCTTGTCCCTTCTGTTTTTTCAGTTTCTTGCTGGATTAAAAAGAAAACTAGTGACAGAAATTACCAATTACTATCAACTATCATCGTCATATTCAATCATTTATTGTCATCATCTAGTGGTAACTTGCACGGCAAAACAGATTGGTTGATAAAGATTGTTGGATCAATTTATCTGTCTTTTAAATTTTATGATACCGTGATAAGTGTTTTTTTTTTCCTTAGGAATCAATCCAGAAAAGGGTTTGTTATGGTTGGGAATAATTTAAGGGAAATAATAGACTGCAAAAACTGAAAAATTGGTAATTTGTGGGGGGGCATCAATGAATGAAAGAACGTGGTGGTAGACAGTCAGGTCTCTGATCAGATTCCGCTTTTCTCCAATCTTTTTTTAATTTCTCTATTTTATATGTACTCGAGCAGGCAAAGAGTGGACCGTTCGTTCTTGTTATCGGAGCTCTTTCTCCTATCAGCAGCTTTTCTTTATTTCTTTTCCTTCTAATTTAAAGCACAATAAGCTACTCTGCAATTTTTTTTTCTTGAAAATTTCCCAAACTGCCAAAATATGTTTTATTAATAGAATTGAAAATCGTATCTGGACCAACTAGATAAATTAATAAGCCGGACGGTAATTGTAAAGAGAAAAAAAGCTTTAAACTCAAATTCAATTATATTATGCCGACTTTATTGGAAATAATAGTAATAATATGTAGGATTGACAGAAGGAATCAGCTTTTGTTAAAAAAAAAAAAGAAAAATTCAAAGTTGTTTGGAG
>CANXYI010822723.1:0-10532 GCA_948208565.1 Hura crepitans | reverse complement strand
TGTAAGTATAATTAAATGTGTATGGTATAAATGATATGGTAATTAAATGATGAATATAATGGCCGAGGGGTATGCTTGAGGTAGATACATGTGCATATGTGAAACTAAATGTGCAAGGTATAAAAATAAATTAACTAACTAGTTAAAAGTGAATGAAATGAGAGATCAACAAAAACTCTTAAAGGTAAGGTTACAGGTGTGTGTGATAGCCAAATGATCAATATGAGGGTAACATGGTTATCTAAATATGGTGTAAAGAAAGAAAAATATAAGTGAACCTATATGTGCTTGGTAAGAGTATTAAAGAATAAGCATTACTGAGAGGAAAGTAAATAGAGGTAAATTGAGATGGTGATTAAATAACTTATATTGATAGTGTGAGTAGAGGAACCTGCATTTGAATAATATTCATGACAATAATTTTATCTTGATGTGATAAGTATACTGCAGACTAAAAACCTATGTCTGATAATGAGTATGTGAAAAAAAGGTTAATTGGCTAAATAGAAAATTGAATGTATAATGTTAATTATTTGTAAGCTCTTAATGTGTAAATTGCATGAGAAGAGATACTAGATATATATGGATGAATGAGATGCCAATGGGCAAGGAATGAGATGCCAATGGGCAAGGAATGTGAATAAGGGCAAAATTGCGAGAGTAATGCTAACAAGTAATAATGATCACATACTAGTATGACTGTAGAGTATCTGACCTAGCATAAGAGAATTGAATAACTTATATGATATGAGATATGACCTGAGTAATGACATTGACATGTGACCACTGAAATGGGAAGGACATGATAATAATTTGTTAATAAAGTGTTAGTCTAAATCGTAAATGGTGAGGAATAGACTAAAAATGAATGTAAATAATAAAAATATAAATGTGAATTGATTACCCATATTAGCTAGACCACATAATGGATAGATTGATAGGTTAATTAGGGCGTTAGCAACTACTAAGGCTTGATTTATGAGGATTATAGCCTATTACTTAGTGGGTGTAGCCACTAGGGTTTGATTGAGCTTGCATGCTTTGGATATTAGGAGGTCTGCACATATTGATCCCTGCTAGCCGCTTTGCTTTAGGTATTAAGAGGTCCATATGGACTGGTCCCTGCTACCTGTATTATTATGGATATTGGGAGGTCTACCTAGGCTAATCATTACTATCTACTGATGCTGAGATTTGGGATATTGGGAGGCCCACTTGGGGCTGATCCCTACTATCTTGCTTGTTGGGAGATCCAATCGAGTTAATCCTTATCGTTTAGTATTAAGAGGTTCTACAAAACTGATCCCTGCTATCAAATGGATGATGTGTGCACATGTTGAGGTCCATAATAGGGTCACTATACAAGATTGATCTCATTATCCAATGTTTAATAGTATCTCCCAAGTATATGCCCAAATTAATGATAAGTGTAACAATCAAAATGAATAGTACTTTCTCAAGATAAATAGTGTTCCTGAGTCCCAAAATACATTGAAGCTATCGAATGGAAGTATTAATGATAAAATAACTTTGGGCAAAGTTTGAAACCAATTGGAAGTCATTTGGTTGGTTAAAAATGCTAAGAAAATTTTTACGGCAATGTCTTGTGAAAGGCAAAGCTAACGGTAAAATATTTTAGAAATTGCTTAAAAAATTCCAATATTAATACGATCTGACACTCAAAAATTCCAATTAGCTTGTTGGCACTAAAATTGGAATTTTTTAAGGTCGAGAAGTATTTTATTTAAAAATTTGGTAACATAAAAGTGGTAATTTAATTCGATTTTTCTCGTTTTTCAAGCTCCAATTTTTAGAGGGTTGTAAGGCCTAAATTAAGTGAAATTTTGAATGTTAAATTGATATTTATTTGAGTTTAAAATAAAAGGAAAAAGGGGAGAATGAAAAAAATATTAAATTTTCAAAAATTATATAAGTGGTCAAAATAGCCTAATTTGGTCAACACTTTCTTTTATCCTCTCCTCGCTCCTCAATGAAGTCGATGTCCTCCATGTCCCTTCTTCCCCATTTTTGATTCTCCATCATCCTTTTTAAGCACAAATTGATCCATTTGAAGCATTTTTGGATGCCTTCATATCTCTAAAGCATATTAAGAGTGAGAATTTCAAAGAAAATAGAGAGAATTGGCTTGATTTTTATCTTGATAAATAGTAACCTCTTTTTGTTTGGGTAATAATTTTCAAAACTCAATATTTTACCCATGTTCTTAGGGTGCCCAAGAGTTGTCTTATATAGTCGGTTATCATTTGTATGGTTAGTATGATTTTCTATGAATTTTTACATATTGAATCTATAATAGGTAGTTGAGAAAACAAACAAAGCTCAAAACAAAGGAAAAATGAAGGTGTAGGCGGTTTGATCATTTTGCTATGTGAAATCGAATTGAAACATGCAAATTTAATTATGCCCTAAATTTCCATAATATGTATGTGCATGTAAGTTAATAAATAATAGCATGTAATGAATAATTATGAATTTAAATGTGTTAATTTGTATGTAGGATGTTTAAATGTGCTTATATAATGTTTTGAATATGTGTGACATGATGGAGAATGCATGTATGGGTGTTGTTGCTATTATGGCCGAATGGACCTAATTAGTGTATAATGGTGTGTGTGCTTATCTATGCATGCTTATGAAGTGGATTAATATTGATTGACCTAGAATTTAGTTATATGGTGTTGTATGATAAAAAAATAGGCTCTTTTGGTGTGTCAAAAGCTTTATAGCTGAATGGTAATATTCTATGTTAGTGTCTGTGTGTGTTATGTTATATTGCACATAATTGGTTTTTAAACATGATTAATGATATACAAGATGCATGATGGTGAATGTTTATTAATGAGGAAGTATACAGAATTGAATGGTGCTTTATGGATATACTAAATAGAAATATAGACCATGTACTTATTATATGACATGTTAGATATACATCGAGCACAATATGACATCTAGATGTGTTATGGCTTTTTATTGGTATGGATGGCCAAATGAATTGTTGAGAAAGCTTGAGTAGTGTATGCTAGTCTTGTGATACGCCTATGCATGGATGCACATGTTAGATGGACATGAGGGTTACAAGCATGATGGTGTTATAGAATTTAAGTTATATACATGTATGTATGTTGGGTTATGCATATATTGAGGATGTATATTTCTTTATGCATTAATGTGACCTTATAGGTAATTGTGTATGAGGTATAATGTAAAGATTTAGATTATGGTTTATGCTTGAGGCTTCATGGCTGAATGGCCTAAATGGGCAAACTAAGCTTGTGAATGCTTGAATTAAGCATAATATGGGTATGTATGGTTAA
This sequence comes from Hura crepitans, assembly GCA_948208565.1. Lineage (NCBI taxonomy): Eukaryota > Viridiplantae > Streptophyta > Magnoliopsida > Malpighiales > Euphorbiaceae > Hura > Hura crepitans. The sequence goes on along the minus strand of CANXYI010822723.1, from coordinate 7,197 downwards.
TCACTTATTATTGATCATGAAATGTAAATGTGGTGTTGGTAATGTGAATTTGAGCATGTATGGCTATATGTATGTAAATAAAGACATTTGAACATGACCTTGCATGAACATAATATGGATAATCTTAATTAACACCTAAAAATGCTAAATTACCTAGTATGGTCATTTGTTGACCTTACCACGATTAAAAGCCATTTTTAGCTTACTTAAACTAGTGAAATGAGAAATAAATATGTTATTAGCCCATATGCTTAACAACCTAGAGGGATAGGTTAACCGGTCAACTAAAGGTATAGTAAGTAGATACTTGGGCACTATGGTGCTTTCATGTTTTTGGCCTATGGGTCCACTTTCAGTCTAACCCAAAGGCCTATATAATTTTGATATTTGGATCCATATTGGTTGATAGACCTTAGGGTTTATGGAGGTTGTACTGGCTGTCCACTCCTGTTATCCATAGGATATGTGTTTTTGTCAAATAGGCAATGAATAATAATTTTATTGGAAGTTTAACATTGGAATTTTTCATTAGTCATATAATGATTAAATTGCATGTGAAATGTGCTTTCTATTATAATATGTGATTTATATTATTTTAGCATGACATTTAATTTATGCATGTTATGTATAACATTTTGCATATTATGACTTATATATGCTATTGCAAGTAAGAAATGATAATGTATGAAAATGAAGTGGTTATATTGTATGAGTTAATTCAATTTCACCACTAAGCTATTTGCTTAGTGCATCATTTTTACTTATGATGCATAGGTAAGAAAGGCACTTGAGCTGAAGCCTTAGGGCACTAAGACTATCGAGAGCAAGCTTTGCTTTTGGTATAGTTTTGCTACAAATAGTTGGTTATGAATTGTATAGGCAGTAGAGGAAGCGCTTTTATGTTGTAATGTTTAAGTTATATGCTTAAACTATATGTACTGTAATTTTAAAAATGTTTAATGGTTTTGTAACCCTATTTAAGTTCTTTCATATGTTTTAAACTTGTGTGATATCTCTTCATGAGGTTGAGATTGTGTTTTGTGATAATTTGTGATTGGGAATGATCAGGAGGATCATAGAGATAGGAAATGGTTAAGAAATAATGTTAGAAGTGTTTTTCTTAATTGCGGGTTATTATTCAAATTTTGGGATAGTGCCCAATACAACAGTTATACTACCAAGATTTATGCACTAGGATTCTCAAGTTTGAATATGTAACTCGATTTTTGAAAAGTTTTTGAAAACTCACATTTTTAGATTTTAATCTTGATAAGGTTGTTTTAATTAACATTGTATGAGATGAGATTGGATAGCATGTTATGTGCACACTCCTTAGTCATGTTCAGTGACTGGATTAATTAAGGGGTGTCACATTTTATGGTAACAGAGCTCCAATTTGGGCATTCCTAGGCAATATAAGAGTGCCATAAGGGTTAAAATTATAAAATTCATAATTTAAGAGTATCGAGGCTTATCAAGTGTTCATGTGCCTACATTTAAGATGAGTGCACCTCGATAAGAGGAAGAAGGATAGGCTTTTATGCTCATGGCACAGGAGTCAGATAGAGTTGCCTCTATGTCAGGTAGTGTAATAAGGCAAGTGTCTTCAGTAGCTTAAGTTCTATCGATATTTCTATAAGAGATGCTATACCTTTTAAGGTAGGCTATAACCACTGCTCTACCACCATCAGTACCATAGTAGCAAGAGGTTCCTTTAGCCCTTCAAAATACCTATTTGGAGTGGATCAAAAAGATAGGAGTAGAGGATTTTAGGGGCGAAGGGATATTAGAGCTTGGGAAGGTAGAGTATTGGCTAGACCATATTAAAAAGATCATAAAGTAAATATGGTGTACTCTAGAGGAGAAGGTTATCTGTGTTACATCTTTGCTATAAGAAGAGATAGGCAAGTGGTGGGATAACTTGACTGAGCACATGAGAGAAGAAGATTAAACATGGGAGTTTTTCCTATCCTAGTTCCATAAGAAGTATATCCTTAAAGACTATCTTGATAATAGAAGGCAAGAATTCATAGACCTCAAGTAGGGATAGAAGTCTATAGATGAGTATGAGAAGGATTTTACTATGCTTAGTCGGTATGCTAAGGACATTATTTCCACTGAAGTTAACAAATGCAAGCATTTTGAGAAGGGGTTGCATGTGGACATTAAGTTGCAGGTGGTCCTTATAAAGATAAGGGATTTCTCCCAGCTGGTTGCAGTTTGTCACCCTATAAGGGGGTACAGAAGGAGAAGCAAGAGTTTTATTAGAAGAACAGATCTTCTGGATAGGGAGTATCTAATACAGTGCAATAGTCAGGTAAGAGATTTAACGGAAATTAGTTTGGGGCATCCTAATAGTCATAGAAATAAGGATAGTCTTAGAAGATAGGTCAGGGGTATAAGGGTAAGACTAGACATCAGTCTCAGGTTCACCAGTTTCTATGACTAAGAGTGGCTAGGTTCTTTAATGTCTAACTTGCCATAAATGATACAAGGGAGAGTGTTGGAAGAATAAGCCAGAAGTATGTTTTGGGTATGGTTCATTGAATCACTTCCTTCATAATTATCCTACCAAGGCTGATGCTGGTCAGAGAACCATGCATACATCTACTAGAGGTTAAAAGGGAGACTGAGGAGATGGGCCAGTAAGAGCTCAGAGGGATAGAGTAGAGTCTAGAGCTGAGCACAAAGCTCTTGCCCAATTGTACACCATTAGGGCATGAGAGGAGGCTAATGAGCTAGATGCCATAGTTGGTACTTTTCTTTTCTTCAACTCACCTATTTTGGTTTTAATTGATCCGGGGTCTTCACATTCACATGTTTTCACATCACAAGCATAAGATTGGGTTATGGATATAGAGATTATGATTAGCAATCCCTTAGGTCAGCATGTTATAGTAAACAATGTTTATAAGAGGTGTCCTCTGATAGTATAAGGACACTAGTTTTTGGTAGCTCTCATTGAGTCATCATTTGATGAGTTTGACCTAATATTAGGCATGGATTGGTTGTCCAAGTATCAGGCTATAATAGATTGCAAGTTAAAGAGGATAACTTTTAAAGATGAAGATAGGGATGCGATTATAGTTGTGGGTGAGAGGACATGTATTATGTGTAATGTTATCTCTATAGTGACAACAAAACGCTTTTTAAAGAAGGGTTATAAAGCTTTCTTAGCTCATGTTTATGAGACCCATATCAGAGAGTAGTATGCTAGTAACATACTAGTTATGTTAGAGTTTGTTGATGTATTTCCTAAAGAGTTGCTCGATTTGCCTTTAGAATAGGAACTTGAGTTCAACATTGAAGTATTACTTGGCACTGCTTTGATATCGATAGCTTTATATAGAATAGCTCCAACAAAGTTAAAGGAGTTAAAGATTTAGCTTCAGAGTTACTTGATAAGGGCTTTATAAGGCCGAGTGTTTTGCCTTAAGGAGCACTAGCGTTATTTGTGAAGAAGAAGGATGGTTCTCTGTGGTTGTGTATGGATTATAGACAACTGAATAAAGTGACCATCAAGAACATGTATCCATTGCCATAGATTGATGACCTCTTTGATCAGCTTAAAGGGGTTAAAGTGTTTTCCAAGACCAAATTGAGGTTAGGTTACTATCACTTGATAGTAAAGGAGTATGATGTTGCAAAGACAACTTTTAGAATGAGATAAAGCCACTATGAGTTTTTAGTAATGCCATTTGGGCTTACCAATGCTCCTACAACTTTTATAGATATAATGAATAGAGTTTTAGATAGTATCTAGGTCAGTTTATAGTTGTCTTTATTGATGATACCTTAGTTTTTTCCAAGATCAGAGAAGGGCATGAATAATATTTAAGAATAGTTTTGTAGATTTTGAGAGAAGAAAGGCTCTATGCCAAACTCAGTAAATGTGAGTTTTGGCTTAATGAGGTTTCTTTTCTTAGACACATAGCTCCGGCAGAGGGGATTTGGGTTAATCTTAGTAAGATTGAAGCAGTTATGGAGTGGAAGCCATTTAGGAACACCACAGAGATAAGGAGTTTCCTTGTGTTGGTTGGTTATTATAGATGGTTTGTTAAGGGTTTTTGATTAATAACAACACTTATAACTTGTCTATTAAGGAAAGATGTCAAGTTTTTCTGGGATGACAAATGTCAAGAGAGTTTTAATAAGTTTAGAGCGATGTTAACTAAAGCACTAATTCTTGTTTAGCTGATTTCTAGGAAGGACTTCACTATCTATAGTGATGCTTCACATAATAGGTTGGGTTGTGATTTGATGTTAGAAGGCAAGGTAGTTACCTATGCTTTTAAATAGTTGAAGCCATATCAAAAGAACTATCCTACTCATGATTTGGAGCTTGCAGTGATAGTGTTTGCATTGAAGATTTGGAGACACTATCTATATGGAGAGAAGTGTTATACATACACTAATCACAAGAGTTTGATATATCTTCTAACATAGAAGGAGCAGAACTTGAGGCAGAGATGTTAGATGGACTTGATTAAGGACTATGATTGTTTGATCGACTATCACCTGGCAAGGCCAATGTAGTAGCTAATGCTCTTAGAAGGATGTTCATAGTGGCCATGAGAGCCATGAATGTCAGGTTTCAATTTATGCCCGATAGTTCTTTGATGGTAGAAATGCAAGTCAAGCATAGTTTTCTACAACAAGTTAAAGATAGTTAAAAGGATTATCAAAGGTTAATAAGCATGATAAGTGCCATCTAAGAGAAAAAAACCACTAAGAATGAGATAAAGAATAATGGTTCTTTGTATTACCATGATAGGATTTGTGTTTCAATTGTTGAAGAACTAAAGAAATAGATTTTAGATGTGGCTTACAATGCTTTTTATGCTATGCATCCTGGTAGCACAAAGATGTATCAAGATTTGAAGTTGTCCTATTAGTGGCCTAACATAAAGAGAGACATATCAGAGTTTGTAATCAAGTGCCTTAATTGTTAGCAGGTGAAGGTAGAACATCAAGTTCTATCTGGATTGTTGCAATCTATAGCAATTACAGAATGGAAATGGAATAGAATCACCATAGATTTCATGGTTGGGTTGCCTATGACAAGGAGCAAGTGTGATTTCATATGGGTTGTTGTAGATCATTTTACAAAGACAACTCATTTTATACTAGTAAGGATGGATTATTTGATAGAAAAGCTTATTGAATTGTACATTAATGAGGTTATTAGATTAAATGGAGTGCCATATTCAATTATATTAGATTAGGACCCACGATTTATGTTAAGGTTTTAGATGAAGCTTCACAATGCCTTGGGTACTCTATTAAGTTTTAGCATGACATTTCATCTATAGACTAATGGATAGGTAAAAAGAGTTATTGAGGTAATCTTTTGATACTTAAGTGATTAAATGTTAGGATAAGTACGATTAATGATAAGGCATTTTTATCAGGTGCTTGAGGACTTATTAAAGAATTATGTCATTGAGTTTAAGGGTAGCTAAAATCAATATATAGAATTAGCAGAGTTTGCATATAATAATAGCCATAAAGCAAGTTTAGGCATGGCTCCTTATAAGGCACAGTATGGAAGAAAGTGCAAAACTCCTTTATGTTGGAGTGAGTTAAGTGAAACCAAGCTTATTGGACTAGATTTAATTAAGGATGCCATAGAGAAGGTAAAGATTATCAAGGACATGTTAAAAGTAGCTTTTGATAGCTAAAAGTCTTATGCTATTCTCAAGAGAAAAGATATGGAGTTTAAAGTAGGAGACAAGGTGTTTTTGAAGGTTTCACCATGAAAGAAATTTTTATGTTTTGGCAAGAAAGGAAAGCTAATTTTGAGGTTTATTGGGCCATACGAAGTGACAGAACGTGTTGGGCCAATAGCCTATAGATTAGCATTACCACTAGAACTTCAGTAGTTTCATGATATTTTCCATGTCTCCATGCTCAAAATATATAAATTGAATCTAACATATGTTTTATCTGGGGGAGAAGTTGAAGTGAGACTAGATTTGTCTTATGATGAACAACCTGTCAGGATTTTGGCCAGAGAAGTTAAAGAATTGAGAAATAAGATAGTTCTGCTGGTGAAGGTTGCTTGGAAGCACCATGGGATGGGAGAGGCAACATGAGAAATAGAATCTCAGATAAGGGAGCAATACTCTCACCTGTTTAAAACAGTTAATGTCGAGGATGACATTTCTTTTAAGAGGGGAAGTAATGTAACAACCCAAAAATTCCAACTTTTATGAATAGTACTTTTTGAGGATGAATAATGTTCCTAAGACCTAGGATACACCAAAGCTATCAAATGGAAGTATTAATTATAAAATAACTTTGGGCAAAGTTGGAAACAAATCAAAAGTCGTTTGATTGGTTAAAAATGCTAAGGAAGTTTTTACGGTAGTGTCATGTGAATAGTGACCAAGGCAAAGCTAAATCGTAAAATATTTTAAAATTTGCTTAGAAAATTTTGGGATTAATATGATTTGATACTCAAAAATTCTAATTAGCCTATTGGCATTGGAATTAGAATTTTTGGAGGTCAAGAAGTATTTTATTTAAAAATCGAGTAACATAAAAGTTGTAATTTAACTTAGTTTTTCTCATTTTTCGAGCTCCAATTTTTAAAGGGTTGTAGCACCAAAATTAAGTGAATTTTTGAATTTTAAATTGATATTTAATTGACCTTAAAAGAGAAGGGAAAAGGGGAGAAAAAAATTAAAATTTCAAAAATTATATAAGAGGTCAAAATAGCCTAATTTGGTTAACATTATTTTTCTCCTCCTCCCTTCTCTATAAAGCTGACGGCTGCCATGTCCCTCCTCCCCTATTTTTGACTCTCTTTCCTCCCTTTTAAGCATAAACTAATATCTTTGAAGCATTTTTTGTTGCCTCTCGACTTCTAAAGCAAATTGGGAGTGAGAATTTCAAAGAAAACTGAGAGAATTGGCTCAATTTTTTTATCTCGATAAATAGTAAACTCTTTTGGTTTGGATAAGAATTTTTGAAACTCAATATTTTTTCCCATGTTTTTAGGGTGCCCAAGAGTCATCTTATATAGTCAATTTTTATTTTTATGGTTTGTATGACTTTATATGAATTTTTACATGTCAAATCTATAATGAAGCAGTTAACAAAGCTGACAAAGCTTATGACAAAGGAAAAATAAAGGTGTAGGTAGTCCTTGGTGTTGCATTATGATCGTTTTGGTACGTGACATCGAATTAAAAG
>CANXYI010822595.1:0-13122 GCA_948208565.1 Hura crepitans | reverse complement strand
ACTATTCACCCGCTAGAATAAAATATTTATAAAAAATATCAAACAACCTCAGAAAATTAAAATTCCTTCTCTATCATACTCATTGAAAATTTTGAGGTTTTGGGTATGGTATTTTTGGGTCCATCCAGGTGCATCCCGGGGCTACCTCGACACACTCATTTTATCTCCTTATACACTAGTGGTTGACTCGAAATTATTTATTGGTTTTGCTAAAATTTTAAATTCATTCATTTTACCCATTTTCAAGCCCGTCAAAAGTTTTATAACCAATACGCCCCTTTTTGGACTTGTGGCAATGCCCCGCATCGTAGGGAACATCATTCGAACCCAGAAGGTATTGTTCATAGAACTTGAACATGTAGGCATTACAAGGTCCCTCCATGGTGGAAGAAATCAATAGGCAGAGGGAGGAGAGAAGGTGGGCAATTTGGAGGAGGAGAGGGGTGGAGATGTGTTGGTGTGGTACGAATGGGAGGCATGAAAACTTCCTTTATTTATACCCTTCCACAAAAATAATTTTTCCTTCTTCCAAAAAATTATTATAACCAATAGGAAAGTCAGTTTTCCCCCATTCCTATCCCCAAAATTCCCTAAATTCTCCCAAAATCTAGAGCCCAAATTCTGATAAAAACCCAAAAAATTAACATATTTTCTATCTCAAAAATTGGGTAAAAATAGTTCCCGAACTCAAAAAATTCTGATTCTAAAACCATTAGACTATTTAGAATGTTTGAGTATCAGGTTATAATATTTTCATATTATTTTAAGCAAATTTTTATTTATTTTATGATTCAGCTTTACTTGTGGTACTATTCACAAGACACTACTGTAAAATCTTAATTAGAATTTTTAACCATCCAAATGACTTTGGATTATCTTTAAACTTTGCCCAAAATTCTCTTGTAATTAATATTTTCTATCAGTACACTTAGTATGACTCGGGTCTCAAGAAGCACTATTCATCTCGGGAAGTACTATTCATGAGAATTGGGGTTTTTAGGTTGTTAGAGCTCCTGCCTTTACTGTCTTGGTGCTCTATTAGGTGCTGTTATAGTTGATGCCTAAGTCTGTGCCACCTTCGATTGTCTCTAAGGATAATCCCTCTTGAAGTGATCTTTAGATCCGCACACAAAGCACTTTCCCCTTTTGTACTGCCAGCACTGACCCTAGTGTCTCTTCTAGCAACTCCCACATGTCGAAGGTGCACTTTTGGCTGTGGACATCGGAGCACTTGAGGCCTGCTAAGATGGTCGAGGCCTAGGAGGAAAAGCCTGACCAGATCATTGAGATAGAGCTTACCTCTAAGACTGCTGTCCTAACTATCTCTAAGACTATTGATGTAATGCCCATGATTTAAGGCTTCATGAATAGTGCCACAGGGTTTGGGAAGTGTTCTAAGGTTGTTGGGTTACTTGCATGTGGACCAAGGTAGTGGCACTAGTCATGAAAATTCGAGGGGCTTTAAATTGATGAAAAAGTTGAAATTTAAAAATTTAGCAGAACTAATAATTTATTCTAAGCTATAAGGAATACATATGTGCAACAAAAACATTTCGGGCTAGGATTGACTCGGGATGTGCCCAGACCGACCCAAAAATAGTGGACCTTAAAGCTCAAAAACTCCACTGGGTTCACTAGTGAAAGAATTTTTGGATTCTGAGGTTATTTGCAAATTCTTAAAATTTTCAAGGTTGGCACGCAAAATCAAGGCAGTTTGAAAACTATCTTATTGATGGAATCTGGCCAAAAAAATTTATGAGGAAATAGAGGGGATTAAAATATGAATTTTAAAATGAATAGCATAATTTTTTGAGGTCTGAGTGAATTATTGTGAATTATTTAAGTTTACCAAAAAACCAAGATGGTTCGAAATTTTTGGGACCACCCTTGATATGTCAAAGTGGGCCCTACCTCATGACACCAAGTGGCAAACCTCACTTGACAAGTGGATTTCCACTTGGAATGAAGGATTTTCTTCCTCCTTTTCTCCTTGCTGCTGCCGATGCTAGGCAGAGGGAAAATAAGCCATAACTTTCTCATTTCTTCACTAAAACAAGTGATTCTAGTTGCTAAATTCACTTTTATGTGTTACGCACCATGATGAATGGAATCAAGTTGAAAGGATTTTTCATTTGGGAGATAAAAATCATCCAAAGTTGCTGGTTCGAACAGTCCAAATAAGTGACCCTTAAGTGAGTTTATGGTTGATTCTCCTCTTTTCCTTGCATTTTTTGGCTGCCAATTAATGCTAGAACCCACCTAACATGTATGTGATCATGTGTGTGAGGTGTTTGTGGCCATTGGAGGGCAACCTGAAGCCTACAAAGGGAGAGGGAGCTTACTATAGAAGCTAGCTATATTGGTATTCTTGGGAAATCAAAGGGCTTCTTTCACAATTAAGTGAACTTCAAGCCTTTTCTTCATGTTTTAAGGTGCCTAGGATGATGAATATTGATTTGGGATGGCTGGAATGTTGAGCTTAGGGTTGATTTCCTCTTTGGTAGTGATGAGTAAGTGAGAACTTAGTGGATTTAGGAGTAATGTTTTAAAGACCTTACAAAGTTAGCTACAAATGCTTACTAATTTTGATGTGTATGGTTGTTTGGATGAGAAGTTTGCTACCTAGAATGTAAATTTAGAATTGCTTGGTATGTTAAAATAAAGATTATAGCCATTGTAGTTGGAAATCATGATGAAATATGACATGCATGCTTGTACCCGAGGACTACTCTTAGTGGATTTTATGTGTGATGGTTAGTAACCTATGAGAATTGGTTTGAAATTGGGTGTATATGAGTATAATTGTGTTCAGGGCATATATGTATTGATAAATATTGATCTCATGTGAAACAGAATGGAATTTTGTTTCCTTTTCCCCTTAGTACCCAAAAGCATGATAATGGCATGAAACTTAAGCTTGTTAAAATGTTAGGCAAGTGAATTATGATGTCTAGATAATTGGCATAGAATGACTATGAAATTAAACAATGTATATGACTTGTTGGCAAGTTAAATATACCTTGAGAATGTGTCTTTGAAATACCTAAAAAGGTGGAACTAAAACATGTAGCTATGACCTAAAATAAGTACTTAAAAAGTGGCTTTATATGCGCTATGTAATTGCATTTTTACTTATGCCTTTTTGGGCTAGATTTGAGACCTTTGCATGAATGGCAATTGTGCCTATTGATTGGCCTAGGTATGTTTGGCTTTGGGCCTATGAATGTACTTAAAAAGATATTGAAAATTGTGTTAAAATTTGACTTAAAATAGTCTCAAAATTTGACTTGAAAAGTGGTCGAAATGACTTGTAACTATCCAGTTGACCTTTACTTGAACCAAAAATGTCACTGGTTAGAAAGTGTTAGTTTCCTGAGAACTAGTGCCTTGATAAATCATAACATATTAAACCTTGAATTTTGGAAATAAAAGGACTCAAGATTATTTTGGAATTTTTGCCTGGTAGAGCTAAAATGTGGCTATACTAGACCGGCTGAAAAATAAAGTGTGGGATAAAATTTGTAACTATCTATTTTTGAAATATAAATATTATAAGAATATTTTTGGTTAGTAAATGAACTTAAAATATGCTACTTGGCCCATTAGTTAGACACTTATTGGATGGGTTGATCGATCAACTTACGATTTTGCAGCTGCTAGTTGTTTGATGTTCAGGCAGTAACTTTATTAGTGGTTGGAGAGGTCTACAGGTTGATCTCTATTATGTCACCCAGATGTGATGCTATTTATTTATGGCTAGAGAGGCCAATAGACTGATCTCCATTATGCCACATTCCTGATGATATTTATTTGTGGTTGGGGAGGCCTATGGGCTGATCTGCATTATGTCACATAGATACTATTTACTTGTGTTTAGAGGGGCTCCGAGTTGATCTCCATTATGGGACACATTCCGGTGTAGTGGCATAGGTCCAGATAGGGACCAATACACCAGTTCATTTTTTCCTCTATATCCAGTGTTTTTTAAGTATTGTCTTCCTAGTTGAGCTAGTAAATTAAATTAAGTAAATAAGCAGAATAATTATGGAAGATAAAATTTAAGCATAATTGGATGACTTTTTCTGAGAAATTGGTAAAATATAGACAAAAGGGCATTTTGCTCATTTTACACATATGTTATAAATAAATTGATTCCTATAAAGTATGCATGTTATAAATATTAGTAATTACTTTAAATAATTTATTTGAGTCAAAATGATATTTCATGGTTTATAAAATGCCTTAGGGGTACTTTAGTAATTTGGCATCAAGTTGTATAATTGAATTACATAATAAGGTAAAATCAATTATTAAATTGCCCAAGTATGAGAATGATATAATGCCATGATTTAAACACCTTAAGTTCACCACTGAGTATCTCATATACTCAGCTTACCTATTTTGGTGTACAGGTACTCAACAGTAGAATCCTACCTCGTGAAGCATGACAATAATGGGTTCAGAGGATACTAGTGAATGATTATAAAGTAATTGTTGTACAGTTTTGATATCCATATACCCAGTTAGGAATTAGGTAAAAACATGTATTTAATCTCTTTATATGTGATTTATATAAGTAAACATAAACTGCTAATGTAAATAAAATAATCCTATATGCTTTTCTTGTGAATGTATGATCAGCTATGATGTGTGATGTTAATGTGAGCCTGAAGCTCTATATATGCATGCTTTTAACTATGGCCTGAAGCCTGAGTCTGATGTGTGATTAAGTTTATGTTAGGTTAAGAGTGGGGGATTAGATGGGTCCAAGAGTTGTGAAATGTTTATAGAAGTGTTAAAATAAGCTTTTGAAAATTTTGGATAGAAACCAGACAGCTGTTATGCTGCCAAAATTTTTAAGTTTCTGGAAATGACCTGTAATTACCTAAAAGTGACATTTTTGTAAGATAAACCTTAAATGAGATATAAAACAAATGGGAAGTGAATTTGGAAACAAAGTAAGTTAAGTTGATGTAAGTAATGGAAGTGATATGTATGATACTAGTAAACTAGGAGTGTGTTCATCACTTATGGGGTCTCTTAAGGGATCCAATAGGGAGTGTCACAGTTGACTAGGCTAGAAGTCACTCTGTTTCTTGCCCCTTCTTAGGGTTGAACTCGTCTGACCCACAGTGAAGGGTCTCTTCCTCTAGAATAGCTCCCTCTTCTTTTGCAGCATGTCCTCTATGTCATATGTTATAGCTACCAACTTTGAAAAGTCCCTGATCTTTGTGGTAGCAATTTGCATCCTCAACTCGACATTGAGGCCCTTTTTGAACCTCTTGCACTTTTCCTTATTAGTAAGTAAGAACTCTACCACATATCTACTCAAATGAGTGAAGTCTTTCTTATACTCTGATACTGACCTCCGCCCACATCTCAAATCAAAGAACTCCTGCCTCCTGTTATCTTTGTAGGACTCGAGAATGTACCTTTTCTAGAACTCCTTTAAGAAAAACTCTTATTCAATCCTAGATATTGCCTTCCTCTTCTTTATTGTGTCCCACTAGTGGAAGGCTTCCTCTTATAGAAGAGAAGTAGAGTACTTTAGGCACTCCTCTTTTATGCACTCCAATAGTTCCAAGATCTTCATGGTCTACTCTAGCCAATACTCTACCCTCATGACATCATCCTCTCTTACATCTAGAAAGTCCACTGCTCCTATCTTCTTCACTCTTTCTAAATAAGTATTCTATAGGGCTAGGGGAGCTGGTGGAGGTGGTGTGGGAGCTAGAGCTGAGGGTGGTGGTAGAGGTGCAACAGTATATCTCAACAACTGTACAATCTGATGCAGTAAAGCTAGAGAGGCCTGTGCTTAAGGTTATGGCTAAGGTGGTCGCTGATGAGCAGCATCAATTGGCTCTAGTGTAGTTGTACTCACCTTTGGGCAATGGATAGTGGTAAGAGCATGGCTGGCCACCTCTTCCCCTCACTTTGGCAGGGTTCATTCACTCATTGTATATTATTGTACAGAAAAGACTTATCAACTTCATGCAGTGTAGCTTTGATGCAAAAATAGAACCTTAGACTCATGCACTCATGTATAGTATGCCTATGAATGCCTAAACCCACTCTGATACCACTAAATGTAACACCCCCTACCTATTCCTGAAGGAAATAGACAAAAGGTGCCACTTCCTATAGGTCACCTATCCTTAGATTTCCCTAGGGACCATTTGTTAAACACTTATATCACTTTGACCAACTTTGACCTATCTTGACTATCTAGTGTTTATTTCTGTATAACCTTTTATTACTACCTATTTTAATTTGATAAAACTCTAGTTTATGTTTGTTATCCATTTACAAAAAATTAGGCATCCTAATAGCTACTCGAGTGAAAACCAAAAATTTTCCTACAAGAAAAGCACCTTTAAACCATTATAAAACCATAACTCATCTCTTGGACCCTTCTGGTCCCCCAAAATATCATCAACATCCAACACATAGCAAAACACAGGGTATATACATATATCTATTAAAAGTCAAGTTTCTATAGCCATTTTGTTTAACTATTTGAGTTTTATAATATATATGCATTATTGCCTTTACACCTATTATACATGAGTGACTGACTAACAAAACTACAAAAGCATCAAAAGTATACCAAAAAGAACTCTAGGTCAGCAACATTGGCACCACTGTAGTTGGACTACTACCCATCTATAACCTATGCATCAGAACACCGACACATTGAGTATGCACTCAGTAGTGGAATAGATACAATAAAGGTATGTCATACATGCAGACACACATATAAGTCATATACATACATGCATAGATATTTCTATCATGGTCATGTAAGATATCAAACTATGTGCCATTTATCCTATTCAATTAATTCAATCTATGTAGTATTTTAATTATCAATTTGAATTCCAATTGCTATCATCATGGTTAGCTTAACATAATTTGGGCCCATACCAAATAGACGACACTTTAAGACTCGAGATAGTGGGATCTATCTTATGTAGGGGCCCACATTTTAAACCTTGGTAGCTATACCTACTTAGCCAGATAGTAGGGATTAGTCTGTAGACCTCCTAATACTAAACTAATAGATAGTAGGGATCAGCCCATAAACCTCCTAATATCTACAAGTGGGATAGTAGGGATCAGCCCCGCGGGACCTCCCAATACCTCGAGTCACATCTCTAAAGCATCACAGCTGGATAACAAGGATTAGCCCTATGGGACCTCCCAATATCCACAGACAGTCAATAAGTTGTAAGGATCAGCCCAAGTGGACCTCTCAATACCCGAGTGTGTAGGGTTCAATCTTAAAACCTTGATGGCTACACCTACCATCACCTCAAACAACAACAGCAGTCTTAGAAAGACTAAGCTGCCTAACAGCTGCTAACTCCCTAGTTAACTGGTCAACCCATCTAGTAGGTGTCTAATTGATAGGCCATTACTTTTCACTATATTTCATGTCAATCATACCATTAATTCCATTTTACATGTCATTTCACACAAGTTCACACTTTTGGTCTCCTGTCGCAAAATTACTATTTATTTGGTTATTTTCCAATATTATGCCTTTCATAGCACTAAACATGCCAATCCAAAACTCATCATTCTTACATCATTTCTTTACATAACCTTTCATGAAACATATCTCATATTCATGACACCAAATGGTACACATATAGTCACCATATTACTAGTCATCTTTTATGTACATGTCATATAATCATCTAGGTCATTAATTGCCAAGGCTACATACCATACATCTTAATCTTGTTAATCATTTTCTAAGCACTATTCATACACATCATTTGTATGCCATTGCCATGCCTAACATGCCATATACATAACCACACATGCCATGCCACTTCATGTAGACCATTCGGCCATACACCATGCGCACATATACACCTAGTTTCTTTCCCCTAAAATCATGCATACCATGTTACTTTTATGCTATTAACATACTTATGTCATTAATTTACATCAAGGTCTTGCCTAACACCAAAATTTAGCATTTTTGTACACATGAACATGCATATTTTCATGCCAAAACCTAAGACACGCATAAATTGAATCTATTCCATATACCTAGGGTATGAAAACACCCTTTTCTCTACCACTTTGAGGCCTAGTTTGATGTTCTCCTTTAAGGTTCCTTTCTTGCCTTAACATACACAATTTTCCACTTAGAAAAACCTCAAAAATTCTATATAACTCTAAATGAAAATCTAAAACCATAGAATCTCTTAAAACACCTTAGGCTACCTATAACAAAAATAAAAAATGAAATGAAAACACTTACATGTCACTATTCACTAAGGTTGAATATCTCTCTCTGCAAGCCAAATTCTCCAAATTTCTCACTTGAATTAGACTTTATGGATCATAGAGGGTCTAATTCATATAACTTTTTATGATTTTTGGTAGTGGGAGGAGAGAGAAAGAGAAGAAAAAAGAATGAAAGAGGAAGAAGAAGATGGCGTCGACCTTGAAGAGAAATGGAGGAGGAAGATAATGGTTCCACATATGTGACCCCTTCACATGTGTGGGCCCTTATATAAGGGTAGGTGGATGGCTCAGATCGCGACACGTAGCGATATAACGGTCCATTTTTTCCTGATTCCTATTTAAACTTTAAAAATTCATCAAAATTTCTTTAGACCTCCAAAAATACTCATTTTAGTTTTAAAAATCCTCAATTAGTGTCATTAAGGCCCACGTAAAATTTCAAGTCAAAATTCCACTATTAACTTTTAGGCACTATTCACCCGCCAGATTAAAATATTCAGAAAAAATACCAAACGACCTTAGAAAATTAAAATTCCTTCTCCATAATGTTAATCGTAATTTTTGAGGTTCTGATTATGGTATTTTTGGATCCGTCCGGGCACATCCTAGGGCTGCCCAACATAACCTCATTTTATCTCCCTACACTAGTTCTTAACTCGAAATGATTTATTGGTTCTGCTAAAATTTTAAATTCTTTCATTTTATCCATTTTTTGTCCCATCAAAGTTTTATGACCAATACAGCCCTTTCTGGCCTTATGAAGGTGCCCCGACTTATAGGGAACACCATTCTCGCTAAGGAGGTACTATTCATAGAACTTAGACTTATGGGTATTACACTATATTTACATCACCATCATTGTACAAAATGAAAATAAAAGTATCCAAAATGTCATGCTCTCATATGGGGTAGAAGCTTTGACTCTAATCTGCTACTCAATTACCTACACATTGCAAACAAAGCAATGCACTAAGTTTTCATTTCATGGTGTAATCACTTCAACATAAATATGCTAATTGTATCATGTAATTAGTCATTTCAACTTAATATTATGACATGCTATCAATAATAAGCATACAATATGCTTCATAAGTAAATAAGCATTTTTTATATACATGCATGTCAAGAAATATGCATATCGCACATTATATTCATATATATAGCATAACTATCATCAACATAAATAAAAATGAGCCATAAGCTTAACATGTGCATTTATCTCCTTATAATAAGCACATACGCATTTAAGCAATTATAGAATGCTTAATAACATACATTACATGTTATAGCCTTGTAGTCATGCATTAATCACATTTTTGATTTCATAAGCATCTTTATACCACATTGTCATTTTTAAGCCTTTATATTGTTTAACTAATGCCTATATCAAAGAGATAACTATCCAAGGCTAGATAGCAGATATCATTGGCCTGAAGGCACTTACACTCATATGTACAAAGACATAGGCCCGCAGGCACTCGCATTCAAAGATACGCGGAATCATAGGCTCGTAGGCACTCGTATCTGAAGATACTTAGAAACATAGGCTTGTAGGCACTCGCAATCGAAGATACGTGGAAATATCAACCAATAGCACTCATGCTCGTTGACATGTAGAACATAGGCCTATAGGCACTCATGCCTATCGACACATAGATTGGTGACCCTATAGGTCTCTTACCTAAATGTAAGTTAGCAGTTGCTAAAAATCCTAGTTAATCAGTTAACCTATCCAAACTAGGTTGTCTAACTATATAGGCATCATTAAACTCATCATATTATGTCATTTAATCAATTTATATATTTTACACCGATTTATCACATAATTTGTCACATTGGCAATTTTGCACATTAGCAAGGCCTAATAACATATGCCCATAGCATCAATCACATAATCATATCATATAGCCAACTTAGGTTGCATAAGCTTATTACCACTAAGAGGCCACAATACCTAGGTGTAATAGCTCAAACAACAACATATAACATCACATGTATTCTTATGCCTAAAACTTATGCACTATTTAACCCACTCAAGCATAAAGCCTTCAATGTTTGTGCATAACACTTTAATAGCCTTATTAACACATTACAATGTCATAAAACACATCTATGCATCTTAGCTCCCATTAATACATCAATATGCCATTTATAGCACCACTAGGCCTTATATAGCCATAACATACCTTATACATGCACTTTTCATTTCATGCATATTTAATCTGCATCATAAACTTGCATTGACGCCTTATAATGTATAATACATCAAATATTCAAATACTAGCCACGTTTAATAGCCATTTTACACACAATATAGGCATTTATTGATATTAGTCACATAAAGCCTCATTACATGGCAAAAATCTATATTTATGTCATATGTGGCATTTAGCCACTACCACATGCACACACTCATGCATGTAAACATGTTAAACCACTCACAATCACATTTATACCATTTTTTCCATACATTCCTTATACATTCACTTTATGCCACAAATTGTATCTAAAACATGTCATTTTCACATTAGAGGCATTCGGCCATTACTATAAGCTGACATATGTTCATTTCATAAAATGGCATTTAAACCATTTTTCCCCATACATTACGTCAACATGCATTTTAGTTAAACTAGCATATAATTCATGCACCTAGCTTACATGAGGCATTCGGCCCCTTTATGGTATGCACTCATTATACATAATACACAATTATGTCTTCTAACATCACTATTCATCAATATTTAATTAATATATGCATTTAACCCTCATTAGCCATTAATGCGCATAATGCTATAAATGCACATAATGAGATTTGAAGCATTTGTATTCATTTTAAAGTGATTACAAATACCAAAAATTAGTCATCATGTACACCCGTAGCTATTCTAAGCCTTCTCCTTGCCTTAGGAAGCTCGGTTCGAATTCTCACCTATGAATTTAAACAGGTTTGATTTTAGAAAAATCATATATAGCTCCAAAAAAATAAAACAAACATACACACACACATTCTTCGACACCTAAGGGACCTATGAAAATATCAAAATAGAAAGAAAATTACCTAATTGTGACTTGGTCACTATTCACGTCATGAAGGAAATCTCGATTCCTCTTGAGATTCTCCACTAAATGAGGTAATCTTGGTGTCTATATTTTTGTCTCGAGACACTCTACCTCTTAAAAACAATTTTTGAAGTGGGTGTAGAAGAGAAAGAAGAAAAAAAAGAAGAAAAGGGAGAGAGAATGGGTGTTGGGTTTGAAGGGAGAAGAGAGAGGGAACTGGGAGGAAAAAGAGGGAAATGGGAGGAAGGAAAAAGGATTTTGGGTATTTTTAGTTTTTTGAAAAAATAATTTTATTTTGTTTCCATAATTTTTTTCTCCCCTCTAGAATGATCAAAATTACTCAAAATAGGTTTCAAAAATTAGGTAAATACGAATCCTATAGACACCTAAAGAATCGAGCTTGAAATATTAAGAAAACCAAAAAATTAGCATATATTCTTAGCCAAAAACTAGGTAAAAATACTTTTCGATATCTAAAAATTCTAATTCCAAAGCCAATGGATTATTCGAAATATTTAAGTATCAGGTTGTAATATTTTTGGATTATTTTGAGCAACTTTTGAATTATTTTATGGTTCAGCTTTGCCTGCCTCACTATTCATAAGACACTGCTTTAAAATATTTTTTTTATCATTTTTATCCATCCAAATAACTTTGCATTAGTTTCAAACTTTACCTAAAATTCTCTCATAATTAATACTCCCCGTCGCTACACTTAGTGTAACTCAAGTTTTGGGAAGCACTATTCACCTCGAAAAATACTATTCATGAGAGTTGGGATTTTTAGGTCATTACATCAGTCCATAGACCTCCTAATATCTCAAACAACTCAACCTCTAAGCATATTATAGATAGCATGGATAAATCCATAGACCTCCCAATATCTAGAAATCATAGCAACCTTCAGTGAATATCAAGGATCAATCCATAGACCTTCCAATATCTAAATAATCATCAACATCATACACTTCCAAAAGGATAGTAGGTATTAGTTATAGACCTACCAATATCTAGAAAATCATAGAAACCATTTAGTAGCTGCTAATCCCTAAGTTGATGGGTCAACCCATCTCGTGGGTGTCTAACTAATGGGCTATCTATGTAACACCCCCTACCAGTTCTACCTGAATTGATAAGGTGTGTTATTCTCCTGTGTGTCTGTAAGTCCGAAGTATCGCCGTTAGGCACTACCAGACAATTTAAGATATTTGGGCAGCATAACGGCTGCCCTGTTACCTAGCCCAAATTTAAACCTGCAAGAAAAGCACTTCTAAACAATGTACATCAACCACATACTCCACTGGACGCTCTGGTCCTCCAATTCACAGACATCATTCAGCAACTATCAATCACAGGGTCAGAGACCCACCAATAAGCATGCATTAACATAACAGCCATTTTAAATATGATACTGTAATTCCAAATATACAACCTATATCTATATGTACATGAGTACATACCTATACATTACTTAAAAGAAAGAAAACAAAATACCAAAAGGATATGTGATCAGCTACACTGTGCTCCTTGTCTGATGCTGACAGCTCCTCTCTCTACAACCTGCACATCGGAACACCGATATGCTGAGTATTAGACTCAGTGGTGGAATATGCCAAACCAAATATGTCATTTATGCACACAAATGCCGTTTCACAAGCACCCTGTATTACCTAAATGTAATTACTCTTCTAAGGAATTTAAAGACTGAAATTCTTATTATCATCGACTTAATTACGTTTAGGCCCATGACAGACAGACATCACTTTAAGACACTGGATAAAAGGGATATACATTGTG
>CANXYI010822588.1:0-12013 GCA_948208565.1 Hura crepitans | reverse complement strand
GTAGTTTTCTTTAAGCTAGAAGAGTGGATTTCAACTGCCTTCATAGTGAGTAAGTGAACCTAATCCATTCAAAGCATGTGAGGTTGAATTTCCATGAATGATGCTTGGAAACTTTGTACAAGATCGGTAGAATAGGTGGTTTAAGTGTTTGAATTGATAGACTATGTGTATAATTAGGCTAATTATGTGTGGAATGACTATTTAGGATGATGTTTAGATGAAAATAATGCATTAAGGGTGAGTTCTTCACTTGGATAAGAGCTTTGTGTAGGCATTTATGTGTGTATATGGCTTGAAATGGTGTCATGGCATGTTAATTAAGGTATATGGCATGTAATATGTTTAGAATGTATATGTAGATAGGGAGAATTAAGCATTTCAATATCTATCCCTTTGTAGGCTGAGAGGTTACTTGTTGGGTATAGTTTGTGAGTGATATGTGTACATGGCTTATGGAAGGCTTTTGGCTCACCATTGATGGCATATGAGGTGTAGCTAAAGAATTTAGTGAGTTAAGACTTGTATGTGTGTGTTGGTAGTATGGTCGAGGCATGTTTTAGGGTATATTAGCCTAATTTGCATGGTAAAAGCATAAATATGTGTTTAGGCAAGTTTGTGTAATGTCTATGTGTGCATAAATATGTTTGATTAAGATAGAAAGCAAGTATAAGGTAAAAAGGAATTTATGGTTGAGAGATGGGCAAGGTAAGTTGACATGCAAATGAGGCATGGTCTAAATGGCATTTGTGTATGCAATGGCATGGCAATTGTGGCATTTATCATATGCCACGATGTAGGTTGATATGTATGGTTAGTGTGGCATGATATGAACACAACATAAGACATTTTTAAAGTATGGAAAAAGGATTGAAAAATTGACTTAAAATTAACTTAGAGTGGCATATATAATGGCTTTGAAAAGGGGACTAATTTTAGGCATGGAAATGTACCTTAAAATGACCTAAAAAGTAATGTTTTGTAAGTTGACATGAAAGCCATTTTGTATGGAAAATGGATACCCTTATTTGAGGTTAGCTTTAGGCTTATGGACTTATTAGATTATTGGTGCAATTGGCATAGAAAATAGACTTAAAATACCCTAAAATGGCTATCGCAAGTAAGCAAAATGACCTATAACTGTCTCGTAAAATGGGATTTTAGAACTATAATTAAATTCCTATCTAACATGAATATATTTAAGCCAAAATAATAGGCTTGACTACATTTAATATGCATGTAATTGTGCCTTCAAATTTGACTCAAAAAGTGATGTACAATTTTACCTGATTTTGCTTGGCAGGGCTAAAAATGACTTGAAACTTTCAAGGTCAAAAATCGACTATTCGATAAAAAATTTATTTGTTTTTTTTTTCACTTTATAATATTATAAAAAGATGATCAGTAAAGAAATAAATTTAAAAATGGTATTAGATGGCCCCTTAGTTAGACACCCACTAGATGGGTTGATCGATCAACTTAGGGATTGGCAGCTACTAGACTGTCTAATTATTAGACTGGGCCGGTGCAGAAGCCGAGGTTCATTATTAAGCCATTGCACTAGTCTATAGGGTAAACACTCTTTGTTGCTAGCACTTTTGATTGTATATTAAATTATGCTGGTGTAATGGCAAATGTCCTTAGAGAGGCCACAACACTAGTCTACTGGGTAGACCAAGATGGATTATTTGATATGATCAGTGTCTTAGGAGGTCTATGGACTGATCCTTATGCACAGTTACTTAGCATGTTGCCCCTCAAGAGGTTTCTATGAACTAATACTTATAGGCTATGGTGGGCTGGTGCAGCGATTAGGGTAAAAAATAAGGGCCATTACAAATCTTTCAGGTCCCTCTTTTTCAAGTGTCTGTAAGTGTAGTCTACCTAGTTAGGCCTATTTAATAATTTAAATAATACACTTAAAAATAATGGAATAATTGAATGAGTTATAGAAAGAAATTGAATAAAATGATTATTGTGGCATTTTGGCAATTTTGAAGAAATAAGACATACCATTTGTATGACATCAATCATTTGGCATATGGCTCATACATTACACCTATACTATTAATTTTAATTACATGTGTGTATTAATGCATGTTTTAAATGGTTTAGATTTGCTTATTGATTTTTATACTGAGCATACCTATATTGTGGTGCGTAGGTAACAAAGATAAGCAAGCCAGCCTCGAGGATCGAGCAATATAGCTATACAATAGTTGAAGGGTAAAGAAAGTTGTTTTCTCTCTTTTAGTAGTGGCACTCATGTAATACCTATAGGTTTTGGGTTAACATGCTTAAAAGCTGCACGGTCTGTATATATAACGTAGATGTGATGTATATAAGCTATTAACGGTTTTGTTTGTTTTGTGTGTGAACTTGGTAATTGTGGGCCTGGGGCCCTGTGTGGTTGAATGTTGATATGTGAATATGTGTTTAATGATGACTAATGATTGATTGGAGGACTATAAGGGTCAATTAAAAGAGGTTTGTGAATTTCTGTCTTATAGAAGTGTTTTAATAGGTGAAAAAAATTTTTGTTATGTCAGCCGAGTAGTTGTTATACTGCCTAATTTTTTGTGACCTATAAACTATCTATATATGCCTTATCTGAGTCTATCAGACCATGTATGAACATGATTAAGGATTAGATTGGACACCTAAGCAATATCTAATAGAATTGTAAAATAGTTTATAAGGAGGGGGTGTCATATTGATGATGTAAATAAGTTATGTAATATATAGACAATAGGAAAATGCATTTTTATGTTGCTTCTATTTAGTCTTGGGCCTAACCCATAGCGTGTTGTATTTTTTTTAAGTTGTAAATGGTTTGTAACTGTATTTAAAAATGTTTTTAAGTTGATATATGTATGACTGACGTCTCTTCCTGAGGTTGAGACTATATACTGTTGGATGATGTTTGGAGTGATCAGATGGATCACGAAGTTGTGAAATGAATGGTATAAATTATAAAAGTGTTTTTCTTGCTTACAGGTTACTATTCAAAATTTTTGATAATGCTTGGTACAACTATTATGCTGCCAAAATTTTAGCATAAGGATTCCTAATTTTGAATAAGTAACTTGGTTTTGAAAAGATTTTTGGAAACCCATTTTAATATGTGTTTTCATACTCGATAAAATGTTTTAAATAACATTGAAGTATCAGTTGAGGTCAAATAACATGTTATGTGAACACAACTTAGTCAAGTACGGTGATCGGCTTTCAAATGGACTGGATAAGGGGTGTCACATTACATCCTCCTCATTAATCTCAAACATATGTCATCAACACATCTCCCAAACATGCATCAAGATTAAGCTCAAGTACAACAAATTTACACACACACACAAAAATCCATCCTTAAAGAGGTTATAAAATACATTACTTAGAGATACTAGGCCTAATGCCCATCATACATATATATGAGTGCCAAATTATATATATCAAAATTATATACAAATAACATATACCAAAAAAAAAGTCTTTTTCAAGATCCTTGATTGCTGGGGACTGTAGCTTTAAGCTTTACCTTATCTACTATTTCACTTACATGTCACAAAATAGCAAATGACGCCTAAGCTATATAGCTTAGTGGTGTATCCAAGCACATTAAGCATAAACATGCACACATATTCACATGCACATTAAGTTCTTTTTAAGTTTTTATCATATTAATTGAATTATTGATAATAAATATCATGTGTAAATATAATATCATTTAGAGTCATACAAGATGTGCCTTACATGTTAAGTAAATTAATGATGCCTTCTATATTTCTTAAATAAAATGTCATTTATAATTTAATTATATAAATTTTTTCATTTTTTGATACTTAATAGACAATTATTTGATACTAGATAATGGGACTATTTAAGCGATAGATATGACACCCCTTACCTAGTCCATTCACTAAACCCGAATGAAAGTGGCACAAAATCAAAATCCAATTCACTTATCGTACCTATTACTTATAACCCTTATATATTTTAAAAACCCTTTTTTAGCTACTTATTTTAATATATAACTTATAAAATGCGTCTTAACAAAATCCTCATTTTAGATACACTATTAGGGATCATCATGTAAAAAATCTGGCAACATAATAGCTATTCAGGGACACTGGCTTAAATAGTAACCTCCAATAAAACTACACTTCTATAACTTAAACATTATAACCAAATCCTCTATGATCCTTTTGATTATCCATGACATTCATAACATTCATCCCAATGCCAATATATATATACAGAATCTCAATATCATATCCAAATTATTATAAATAATAATTTTTCCCATATTCACTCATTATTCATCCATTCCACAACATACATTGTTCACATTTAATACACATATCATTCTCAATCTAGCATAAGAATAATGATGTTCCATCAATACATAATACTTTTGTCATACAATCTTTGATACATATACACATACATATAAGCTCATAATCAAATACAATATACATATGAGTGCTATTACAAAACTTTGCTCCTTTTCAAACACATAAATCAACATAAAAGCCATAAAAAATCTCATTTTCAAAACATCTTTATAGCCTAAAGATCTTTCATTCGAGCTATCTAAAAGCCTGCATATTGTAAACAAATGATGTATTAAGATTTATGGTGTATCCAATAATATTATGCTGGTACATATGTTAATATTTTTCATCACATTCATAACATCACACATAACATGCATCTCATACAAACAAGGTGTATCACCAACATGTTATATTATAACTTCATTATATATAAAAATCTATTTCCATTTACAATATCTTACGCCTTAATTATTCTTTTTATTTACACATAAACACCAATTATTTGCCATTTGATTTTCAACTTTAACTATTTTATTATTATTAAATATATTTCATCATTTATTATCAATTAACACTACATCTTTAATTAAGTTTTACTCATTAACTTGTACTTTAAATAAACATAGTCACCCATAGGTTTTACATATCCATATATCTATATATACACACACACACACACACACACACGCACACACACACATACATTGATATTATCCAAGGTAACATGATATACATTCATTACTCTTAATCCACTTCTATACATACTTGTTACATATCGCATTCATTACTTCCATGATTATTATCTCTATAACCATCTCATCATCCATGTATTAACATATGTTAATAACCATGCACATACACATATACCACACAGCTTATACTTGCAAAACATACTTTTTACTACTTAACCAACATATTAGGTCTTAACATCTCTTTAGTATCTCTAACAATTATTTTAATAGTGATTTCCTTTATATATATCCTTTTTAATTTGCCCATAATTAAAAGACACTTGCTTGATACGGCATAATGGGACTCTTTAGCCACATAAGATGTATGTTTGCATAGTGACCCCTAAGGACTTATATGGCTACTACACTAGCCTAGGCATGTGCAGTGGCTCCTCTAAACCTATACGACTACTGCACCATCCTAGAGGTGTATAGTGGCCTTTTTAGACTAGTTTAAATGCTATACCAACCTAGATATGTGATGGCATTTGAATACATGTGTAGTGGCCCAATTGGACCTATATGGTTGCTACACCAACCTAGATGTTTGTAGTGGCTCTATACACCTATATAGCTATTGCACCAACCTAAGTTATGTGCAGTGGCTCCACAATTGTATATTGCTACTACACCACCCTAGGTAGTACCCTAGTAGCTACTTACATTCCTAGTTGTCAAATCAACTATCAAATCTAGGTTGTCTAATCAGATGGGCCATTACCATGTTTGTTCACTTTTTGCCTTCCTAAAGTAGCTTACTTACATTTTAACAAGCCATTTGGACAAAACATGACCAATTGGGGTAACTAAATTTTCTTTTATTTTGTTAAACTCATTCAAATTATTCCTCATACATTATATGCACACTCATCATAATACATACATTTCTATTTTTCATACATTGCTAACATTGCCAACCAAATTACATTATGACCAACTTGATCCCAATCTTGTCTAGAATTTAATTTTGCCACATCATTTTTCATATAGTGAATGCTTAAAGCACACATTTATTTATCTTTAGGCCATTTAGAAATCTGATGATTTTCATGCTTTTACATGCATACTCAAGGCTAATCATTTCACATTAGCATCATATCTATATACATACACTTATGTATTATTATAGTACTCATTTCTATGTTAGGTAAAATATTCATGATTCACTTTAATTAATGCCCTCTTCATGCACATTATAAAATTTACTTATCACATACATAATACTTCACTACCATACTTTCAATTGCTTTAACCATATATATAATATCATATAAAAAATTATTTATGTATTATGTGTCTTTATCTCATTCATTATATCTTACACATAAACATACTATTAAATTTATCATGTCAAAATTATAACCATAACATTTTCATACCATCATTCATGTATTGTGATCATTATAAGTATTTCACAATAACCACATGAAATACAAGCCTCACCTTATATTATAATACTTACTCATCATTGTAATGTATATATGTGTGTGTGTGTTTGTGTGTATCATTACTTGCCTAGCCAATTACATCTACATCATACCCACACCTCATTTAGGTCCTTCAAACCATGTTATATATATGCATCATTTTAATGCATGCCTAACATATAACCATTTGCTTACCATTCATGCATAACAAACATATTAACATCCTATTAATTATATTCATCCTTATTACATAATAAGAATTATCATAAGTATTATACATACATTAACACATTAGACCATTTTTGCCTTTTATAGACCTTATCATACATATCCACTTGATAAATACATAAGGCACTCACCAAATCCCATTATGGACCATTTGGCTAAAATGGCTACACTTAGTTATCCCTCAAACACATAACCATATTCTTTGATTTATATCATCATAATCATCATACAAGTAAGCACGTCCATGTTCTTATTAATTATTATCTTAACTTGATATGAAGATATATATGCTCATTTCATACTTCATACCTCACATTTCCATTCATTTAGTACATTTACTCATATACTTTATTTTAGACATAGCATTATCATAACATTCATACTTATTACTCAAGTTTATTATATCCATTTCATAACCAATATGGGTTTTAGTCAACATAGAATATTCATAGGCAATTTAAATATTTTTGTATCCAACTTTTCAATCATCTAACCATTACCTTACATACTTCATTATCTAGTAATCCAACATAGGAAACTCATGTTATACATATAAAGCAACATAAAAGTACTACTAACATACCATATCACTTTACATGCCATATACAAAAGTCATATTAATCTTTGTACATTTACTTATATAGCACATATTTAAGCATAATGCTAATATAACATACTTAAAGTCATCATTTCAATTCATTTCTTCCATATATCGAGCTATATAGGTTTCAGTCAACTTCAATGAATATCATCAGTCATACATTCTTGCATTAATACTCAAGCATAACCATTAACATGCACTTTCCTTCATCACATAAACTAAGTACGCTAATACAAGTCACATACACACATAACAATGTCATGGCATGATAAAAGGGCCATCCAACCATAACTTGGCACATACATAAAATAGCCAGTCATTCTCTTCTAACATAAAATTAACCATATTTCAACCTCATTACATATATTAACACCATTACAAGCCAAACATACACATATAGCATATTTAGTCATAACAATATCAAAGCATACTTTAAAGACCATTCGGCCACCACATTTTATATACTCAAAATCACCAATTATCATTATACAAAAACAATTGCACATTTTTACAACCTCCTCGCACCATTAAAAGCTATCAAACATTATTAAAATTTATAAGACAAAAGTCAAATACACATATATAAACACTTTAAACCAAGCATTCTCAAACCAGAAACATTATATCATTGGATGTTTTAACAATATATGCTAAAAGCACTACTCCAAGCATCCATAAACATTCTTTAATCTTTTCCCTTTGCTTCCTTCTCATATCCACTTGTACATAACTCAATCCTTAAAAAAAATCACAATAATTAAATATATGCTTTAATTAATCAAAGCAACATTATATAACTCTTACTAGCACCTAAATAAACCTTAAAAAAATATTAAACCACTTAAAATCTTACTAACAAGGAATGATGACACTATTTAGCCAAACTTAAAAACCATTCTTTCTTCAAAACTAATCTACCAATCTTGCTTTAATTACCTTGAGTAATCTTAAAATACTTTATTTTTGGGTTTTGATATAGTTTTATGGTGTTATTTAGAGGTTTAAAGGGACAAAAATGATAGGGTTAAGGAAGAAGAGGCCGTCGACCTAAAGAAAGGAATGAAAGGTTGTTTATGGTAGCCATTAACCAAAATCTTGACTCTTTTATACTTAAATCTCAAGGGACAAGATTACTCCTTAAGTGAATCTAATGGTCCAAATTAATCCAAGCCTAAAAACACTTTTTTATGCCACTTTAATTTGTATTATTTATTTTCTCCATCAAATAAAATATTTTAGCATCCCAAATATTCACTTGAAATAATACTGAAGGCCCCAAAAAATAAAAACTCAAAAACCTTACAATCTAATTAAAATTATCACTTTAAACGTTGCTTGATTTTTATAAAACAGTTTTTGATGTTCAAAAATTCCAACTACTATCCCATCATATTCCTTAGAATATTTGAGGCTTAGGATATGGCATTTTTAGGTCCATTTGAGCACAAAAAAAAATTTTATGTTTTAGCTTTAACTTTATCACTATACATAGTATGATGTTCTATTAACTTAACTTCTATTTTCAACCTTTTTAATGACTTTGTCTCCACTTTTACCAAAAAAGTTTTTATAATAAATGCGATCATTCTATGGCATTAATACAAGTTGAGTCCTAATAAGAACTATTCAACCTTGGGAGGTGCTATTCATATACACACTTATTAAAGTTTGTTCACTCTTTGGACATTCTCATTTCTTTACCAAACTATATATATAGCTTGTTTACCACATAAACTCTTAATCAGTTATAGTAAAAACTCAGTTGTCATAACATGAGTCACTATCCAAAACTCTGTGATTCACTATTCATAATCTCACTTGTTATCACTCATTAAACATCCAAATTTCCTTATATTTGTACCAAAATACACCCACAACCTAATAACAACATGTATTATTGATAAGTAAGGAAACCCCGATCATGTCTTGAAAGTCACTATTCAAGACCCTCGGGTGTCACTAGTTACAACCCTGGGATTTTTGGGTGTTACAACATAGGCCATATTTTAGACCACAAATGTTATTACTTGACCCAAAGATCATTACTGGACATGAAGGACATATACTAGACCTAAAGGTCATATACTATGCTAGAGCCCATAAATAAGCACCGAAGTACCCTAGCAGCTGCTAATCTCCTTAGTTGATTAGTCAACCTATCTAAACTAGTTTGTCAACATTCATATAGGCATTTCCTTCATATAAATAAGTTCAAATTATTTATATTCAATTTACATAATGCTTTACACTTAATTATTGTAATTCACATAGCATCAAGTTCATTATATTTTCATTCATCAAGAATCCAACATACAACATATTTCTCATTTTATAGGCCATTTGGCCAATCAATCATTAAGAGGAGATTATTGTCATTTCCATTCTACATATGTTCAATTCACTTAATTTCAATTAACACTTATATTTAGCAACACATGCATTAAGGTTGACATTATAAGTTTATATTCCATAATGCATCCTTAAACATACATAGTGCTCACATATACTTATAGTATTTAGAATTAGCCACTTACCTTTCATAAGCTCACATTATGTGGTAATATTAGTTTCAAGTCTTACACATACCTAAAATTCTTTTTCTTACTATAATTTACTCAAGTATCCCAAATTAGGTATAAAGTCACAAAAATATAGCTTTTACCCATTTCATTTCTTACATGTCCATAAACTCACCAATTTTATGCAACATTATCACATTACATCAAGTAATTACATTTGATCATTTCATTCCATAGGCCTATACCATTTGACCATCACTCTACAAACCACACTTGGTTTTTATTTAACATATAATCATTAATATATGCTCACTCATCATTTAAACTTGTTTACATGTTTATTATATACACTAATTACATGCCACATATGTGTGTTTATTACATATACACACTAGAATCATAAAATTAGCTTATGAAATCTTAGATACAAATACTACTTGAGTTGAAAGGACTTTAAATACTTAAATTTTCCTTCGCTTTCCCTTTTTTCTTACTTTTTCCCTTTTCTTCTGCATAGACATAAAACCCTAACATATTCAAAAAAATTCATAATAAATCATATACTCAATAAAAATCCAAATTGACTTCATAAACTTTAAATTGTTACCTAAAATAACCTCTAAAAATTATGAAACTTCAAAAAGAAACTTTTACCTTTAACTTGGTTACTATTTATCCATCATTTTTAACCTATAAAATCTTCAAATTAACCCATAAACATTGGTCTTCTTCTTATGAAAAGGCTTAGAAGAGGCTTAAACTTGTTTTAAGGGATGGATTTTGGTGGGTTTGAAGGAGAAAAAAGCTCAAAATGAAGAGCTTAACCCTTTAAGGCTAATAAATCAAGATTGAAGTAAAAAAAAAAAGGCATATTTGCTCTTCCACTTAACCATTTTATTAACTTATATAGTCTCCATATGGATTGTTAAGATTAAAAGAATGATTAATCTAAAGGCCATCATATATTCCCATTTAAAAATCCTTTTTAAATTTCATAAGCAAGAAATCTTTTAATTCCTAAAGATTCTTCCATCGAATTATGAATCCAATGATCATAAATAATCACACGTAATATTACTCAGTGGTTTGAAATAATTCATATGCAAAAACCTTGAAATTTAGATATAAAATTAACTCTTTTTCCTTATTTAATTTTTATAAAATTCCCTTAATCTTCAAAAATTTCAATTCTAATTCATTTGAACTCTTTGGAATATTTGAGTGTCAAGTTGTGAAACTCTTAAATTGTTTCGGGCAAAATGGTTGACACTATTAGTTCAGCCCTAACTAGGTTACTATTCATTTTAGACTACCATAAAAACTTTATTACTAATTTAAACCTTCTTAATAACCTCATTTTCATTTCAAATTTTTTTCCAAAATTATATTATAAATAATACTTCCATCCAATCTAATTAATGTGACTTGAGTGTTGGGAAACAATATTCACATCTAACGAAGTACTATTTAAAACCCTAGGATTCTCTAGTGTTACACTAATTATGCCATCATAGCATCTTAATCTTACTATTATATGCCAATGTTATCAATTACATATTTTAAAGATTATATGCCTCATTTTGTGTTCATAGCATACCATCCTATTATCTCACATCAATGAACACCAATTACAACTTAAAAGACACATAATGAATCATTCAACCAGAACACCACACACACACTTATCACCTATTCTCATTAAGTTTACTCATTATATAACATGTATTTATGACCATTCTACTTATAATTCATTATACATGTCATGCCATATAATAACAACACACTTTAAGCATTAAACATGCATAGAAATATTGAACACACACTTTAAATTGTAGATGTTATTGGATACACATGCCAACAAGCTCAAAAGACTTATCTTGAAATTTTACACTTAAGAAAGCTTAATTAGGACTTTAAAGAGTTTATAGAGGTGTGAAATTTTAGAGGAGATGGGGAAAAGAGTTTGAAATGCTCTTTTATGGCAGATGGTCTCATGAAAGAGAAGAACACTATAATTACTTCCCTCTTTTGACCCCCTTATTTGACTTATATAATCCCTATCCAATAGCTAAGAATAAATCTCATATGGATCCAATAGCCCACATTTTAAGGAAAATTTAATTCTTTTTTATTCTTCTTTAATTATATTATTCTAATTCCATATACTAATTAATGT
>CANXYI010822506.1:0-13418 GCA_948208565.1 Hura crepitans | reverse complement strand
ATTAATTTTGCTGCAACTTGTAATGTGAGATCTTTACTGTAGTGTGTTTGAGTAGCAAATTAAGACATGGGATAGATAAGCCATGATATTAATAAAGTAGTTGTATGTGAATGGTATTTTTAATTAAATTAGTAAATATGTGACTCATAAGAATGAGTACAAAGTAGTTGTAATTGTTTGACAAAGGTAAGCTCTTAATAGAATGTATATAAATATATAGGGGTAAATAAGAATAAAGGTAACTCCCTAAAGAGAACTTCAAAGGCAATCACTAATGCTGAATAAAACATCGAATAGGATAAGAATAAGTAAAATATCATAATTAAACAAACTTGACCAATGTTAAATTGTGATTAACCCTATACACATCCTATAACTATTATGATAGCGAGTAAATTTGGAGAATTGACTACATAGACATGATATATATAAATAGAGTAAATAATGGAATAATATTGCTTGTTTAAGGAATGTGGCTTCAATGTGATGTGTGTGTGTGTAATATAATGCATGTTTCACTAAATTTACAACTGAGCTTATACTCAATGTATCAATTGCTCCGATACACGTGTTAGACAATAGTGAGCATTATGGGTGCAGCCAATAATGTAGTAGAAGGCTTCCAAGGTAATGATATCTTCATTTGCATAGTGTATAAGTGAATAAATTAGTGGCACTCATGCATGATAGGGTTGTGTTTGTAGCTTAGGACATATGTAACTTGATAGTCATAGTAACATTTAGAATTAACTATAATAAGCCTAAATAGGAGCCTATAAAGTTGGCATTTATGAATTTACCTAGGATGGTATAAGACAGGGTTAGTATAGTGTTATACATATACTCAAATAGATGAATAGGTTAATAGGCATAAATAAACACTAGTCCTAATAAGAGTTAAAGAAAATGGGCCTTAGCAATATTAAGGATGGGTGACCTATGAGAAATGACATCTCTTGTTCATTCCATGACATATTGGATAGGGGGTGTTACATTTAGTGGTATCAGAGTAGGTTTAGGCAAATCTAGATGGAGAAATGCATTAATCCCATATCATTTATAAGATGTATTAACAGCTGCTACACTATTGGAGATTGATGTTTTTCATCTATAAAGAGTAAGGTGTGTGAAGTCAGTGTACTTCTCCTAGAGGAAAGTGGCAGATAGAAACATTGATGTGATGACTGTGTATGATCCTCTCTCTCCTATAGGTATATGATCGTAGTAGCCTTAGGTAGTGCATAAAATCCCCCATTTTAAGAGAAGAATGATATATGTTAAGGCAATTGATGTCTTAATGAAAGATAATAGACAAAGTAGTCAGTATTATAAGGGTTACACATGAACACCTAGAGGAAAGACTTAAGAATGAGGGGATATATAGGGAGGCATAGCATCAAACTATGATTTTAAATGAAATTGAGGTATGCTAGATTACCCCATAGTGTCGGGAAAGGTAAAAGACCTGATAGATGGTTAATGATGAGTAAGCAGTGTATCAGGCAAACTCCTTAAGGCTAAGTTCTCTTGTTATGTTTGTGTTATATGCTTAATTAAGTAATTGAGGAAAATGTGTTATAAATTAAAAAAACATGCCAAATGAGCAAGGTAAATGCATTATTGTCACTAGGCTTCATTAATAACCTTTATAAGACAAGATAGGTATCTAGAGGGTTAAGAGAGGTATGAATACAATAAAAAAGAGCCTAATGATGAGGGTAAGAATTTTCTAAGAAATGTCAGAATACATAATTGTGATATGAGAGGGAAAACAAATACAGTGGAATGATAATCATTGCTGAGAGGGGTATAATAAAATAACAAAGTGTGAGTAGGACAATTTCCAAGGAAATAAAGTTAGATGAGCAGATACATGAGATAACTAAGAAAAACAACAAAAACAAAATATATAAATGGGCTTTAAAAAGAGGTTACAAAGTTAAGTTTATGAGACATTTATCAGTATCCCTAAAGCTGAGGGTTATTTCTTTTCTTGTTGATACATTTGGCATTAGGGCTGGGTTATGCATCCTTTGATAATGAAATGTATACTGATATTTTGCATATTTGTAAAACATCATGCATATCATTTTTCTCATCATTGTATATGTATAACCATAGCTCAAGCATGGCATGCTTATAGCCTGATGTGAAAGGACTTGATAGAATTATGATAATGAGTGTAAATAATGAGATGGTATTCAAGGGAATGTGATCAAAGATAGTAGTAGGAAGAAAGAGCTAGGTGGAAGAAAAAAGGTAATACCTTTTGATATAGTTAGAATTGCAGTATGACAAAGTAAGACATATACTATGGTTGTGGGATTATTAGAAGGATAAGTACTTAGGTAGGAGAAATGAGAATCTAAGTGGAGTAGTTGAAGAAGAGAGAATAAGAAAGGTATAAGGTGGGAAGTCAAGTAGAGGCTATATAGAATTGTGAACCAATAAAAAATTATAGAAAGGGTTTAAAGCTAACGAAAATGAGAAGCCCCTACTTAAGGTCATAAGAAGGGAAGTAGAAGAGAAGAATTGCAATGATTAAAGCCATCCTAAAGGGGGTTGGTGGAGACTCAGGAATTTCTAGAATTGATGAATGAGTAAATGAAGGATATTAATAAGCATTTCCCTAAATGCTTCCTAAGATATAACTATTATGAGTGAATGAAAGATTAAGTCAGAGGTCGAGGTTAGGAAAAAGACAAAATAAAGATAAGGTTGATTGAACGACTTATTAAAATAAGGCATTTTATTATAAACTTGAAAAGATGTTGATACATGGGAGAAGTCATAATACATATTCTATGACACTAAAACTATAAAAGGGGATTATTTGTGTGACACCCCTTAACCATTGTGAGATGCATCATTGTATATGGTGAAGTCTTTTCTCGAAATTGGCTACACTAGAATTGGAGCCTCTGTTAACATAGCCTTAAACTTGTCAAAGGTATTCTAACACTTGTCATTCAAAACAAACTGAACATCATTCCTCAATAAACATGTCATAAGAGCTGTTATCAAAGAAAACTCCTTAACAAAGTGTCTATAGTATCCTGCCAAACTAAGGAAACTCTAAATCTTTATGGTATTCCTAGGTGGCTTCCATTCCATCACTACCTCTATCTTGATATGATCAACTTTAATACTCTCAGCTAATGCTATGTGCCTTAAGAAGGACACTTCATTCAATAAAAACTCGCACTAGCTAAGCTTGGCATACAATTTTTCTTCTCTCAGAATCTGAAGAACCGTTGTCAACTACCACTTATGCTCTTTTCTATTTTTTTGAATAAACCAGAATGTTATCCATGAAGACTACAACAAACTAGTTAAGGTAAGGCCTAAAAACTCTATTTATCAAGTACGTAAATGTTTTTAGAGTATTAGTAAGCCCAAATGGCATTACCAGGAACTCATAATAATCATATCTCATTTTGAATTCAGTCTTCGCCATATTTGACTCCTTCACTCTCAACTAGTAATACCCATATCTCAAATCTATCTTAAAGAACACTCTATCTCTTCTAAGCTAATCAAATAGATCATCAATTTGAGTATAACTAGTTGAGAGTGAAGGACTCAGATGTAGTGAAGACTATACTCAGATGTAGTGAAGACTACATTCACTAGGCATCACTTTGCACACCAAAATATACATATGAAGCTAGTTTACATTAAATGAAAACTTAAAACCATTTTTACATATTATAGCATTTATGGCATTTATTGAACATTTACACAAACTATTTCAATTTCACATAAGCATTATGTTTAGCATGTCATGTGTTCTACAACATGTAAGTACAAAAGACAATTGATAAAAAAGCCTACGAACATCAAGATTGTAATGCCTATGGTTTGAAGCTCTATGAATAGTGCCACTAAGTCTGAGAAGTGTGTCGGTGGTGCTAGGTCACTTGTACATAAATTGAGGTAGTGGTACTAGTCATGAAACTTTGAGGTGCTTTAAATTGATGAAAAAGGTAAAATTTAAAAATTTAGCAGAACTAATAATTCATTTGGATTGTAAGCTACCCATATGTGCAATAAAAATTCTTCAGGCCTAGAATAACTCGGGATGTGCTTGGACAGATTCAAAAATATCAAACCCTACAGTTAAAAAATTCTATTGAGTTCATTGGTGTAAGAATTTCTAAATTCTAAGGTTGTTTGTAAATTCTCGTAATTTTTGAGGTTGGCATACAAATTGAAGTAGTTTGAAAACTATCCTTTTGATAGAATTTGGCTGCAAAAATTTATGAGCATACATAGGGGCTTAAAATATGAATTTTAAAATAAACAGTGTAATTTTTTTAGGTCTATATGAATTTTGGTGAATTTCTAGATTTGCCAAAAAAATTAAGCCATTTTAGGATGGTTCAGGTGGCTGTGGGACCCATCCATACCTAGGTAGCTAGCCTAAGGGCCATGCCAAGTTTCAAGAGTGATTGGCAAGTGGAAAATTCCACTAAATAAAAGGGGAAAATTTTCCCCTTCTTACTGCTACCAACTGATGCCATCTTTAGAGGGAAACACCATTTTCACCATCATCCTTAAACCATTTTTGAAAGTTCTTAATTCCTAAATTCATTCTTAGGTGTTAAGGAGCTAGGGGAAAAAGGAATCACAACAAAAGGAGCATCCATGAATTAATTAAAAATATCTAAAGTTTTTAGATAGAAGATGTCTAGCAAGTGTACAAAGTGAGTTCTATGGCTTTCTACTTAGATTTCTTTGATTCTCTTGGGTTGTAAATGGCTATTTAGGATGACTAAGGTCTAATACCATGTGGTTTAATGGTTTTTAAGGTGATTCAAGAATAGAAAAGCTTAAAGGAGGGGAGAAAATCTTTCATGGAAGGGTTAGAAGTGTGGTTTTAGGAGCTTAAAGTGTGCAATCCTCTTTGCTTGAGTGTAAGGTAAGTGAATTCAAGTATTCACTTCATGCCCCTAAAAATTAGTAGCTTCTCTTTTGGTTTAGGAATGGATTAGCCACACTAATTAGCTTGGACAATTAGTTTCATTGAAGGATGGTAGTATATGGCTTAATGGAGTGTAAATTAAGTGGTTATATGATGAGAAAAAAATGAAGTTAGTGTTAAACTTTTAATGGCCGAGAAGTGTACATGGATGTTTGTGTTTATTAATGATGTTTGATGTATACAATAATTGTTATGTTGTTAAAATGTAATGGAATTGCTTGCAAATAAATAGGAAAAGGTATGATTGGCATGAGGTGAGTGAGCGATCGAGAGCTTGTCTCATGCTTGTAAATGTGTATGGTATGATTTAGTGATCCTAAGTAATGTTTGAGGTTGACAATACATGTACATTAGGCCTATGATATATGAATTCATGATATGGCATATAGTAAGATTGATTAATGTATGGATACATGAAAACTTAGCTATAGTCGAGACATACAATGGGCTTAGGCTACCTTAAATGGCATGAAAAAGTTGTTGTTATATATGCAATGTGATGTATGATAGGCATGATAATGAGAGCATGTCTAGCTTAGTTTGTTTGGCATGAAATAAAGTAATGTATATACTTAAAAATTACATGAAATATGGTTAATATTGGTTTTAAAAGTGAACTTAAACTTGGCTAGAAATAAGGTATAGAAAGTGGCTTATGATTGCCTTTAAGGACTATGGCTTGTAAATGAGTAATGTGCCTACAATGGCTATTATGGGGTGATTACTTGTAATGGCATGTATACCTATGTTTTGGCCTTTTTAGTGGCTTAAGTGTTATTGGCTTTAGACTTATGAATGTATGAAATAAATGGTGAAAACTACATTGAAAAATAAGGTGAAATGAGCCTTAAACTATTTGTCACAAAGTAAAGAAAGGACTTATAATTATTCTAAAATGACCATTACTTGAACCCATAATTCACATAGACAGTAAAAGGATAATAAATGGTAACTCAATGTGTAATAAAGTGAGGGAAGTTAAGAATTAAATATTGGTTATGATAATTGCCTAAAATACTACCATAAAAGTGACCTAGAACTATCCGGTAGGGCCTATAATTGTCAAGGATAAAATTTGATCAAGGATAAAATTTAACTATGTGATAAAATTAATAACTATCTACTTTTGACTTAAGAATGTTATTAAAAGTTAATCAGTAAAGAAATAGACATAAATGGAGGATAAATGGCCTATTAGTTAGACACCCATTGGATTGATTGACCGGTTAACTTAGAGATTTTTAGCACTTGCTACACTATCAATTTTTCAAACAGTGCCTATATAGCAGCAAAGGTCCATATTAGGGCAATTGTAATAGTCTATTGGATAGATAACTTCCTCCCCTTACCACCTGATGCCAGTATTAATTTTTGCTAGTGTAATGGCATAGGTCCTAGAAGGCCACTGCATTAGTCTATTGGATAAACTAGTTTGTTAGGTAGAGATAGTCACCCTATCACAGATCGTTAAAATAATGCTGGTACAATGGTAAAGGTCTTAGAGGGCCACTGTACTAGTCTATTGGATAGACCAGTCTGCTAGGCAGACCACACCTTGTTATCTGTAACTTAGGTGCTATAACTTAATTAGGCCAATGCAACAATCAAGGACAAGAATATAGACCACTGCACTATTTTATTCCCTTTAGATCTAGTGTCTATCAGTGTTGTCTTTCTAGACAGGCCAGCTAAAATAAATTAAATAAGAACCATATAATTAACCTATGACATTTATATATAATATAGGGGCATTTTGGTAATTTTACATAGGCTATAATTATTGGCTTAATGATGATCTTAAAACCATAACTTACATGAGTTAAAATGTTTAATTGGATAATTTACCGACAGGGGCACCATAGGGGCAATTTGGTAATTTTGCATGTTAGCAATCTAGGTTGTACTTAGAAATCAGAATAGGATAAGAATATGATTATATATGTCTGAATAAACTACTGGAAATGTTTTAAATACTTGAATTCACCACTGAGTATATTATATGCTGAGTGTACCTATTTTGGTGTGCAAGTAACCAGAATAAGGACGTAGCCTCATAAAGCGTACAAGTTCAGAGGTTATTCATCATAAGATGGATAATGCATATTTTGTATAGTTTAGCACTTTATGTACTTAGTTGGAAAAATGGGTTTTATACATATAAGGGAAATAGAATATAATTATATAAGTACAGACTATGCTGTAATTAACTAGTTATTAATCATTGTATGAATGTGTGGCTTTTGGTTGATATAATGGATGATATACAAGCCTAAGGCTCAATTTTATGTTTTCTCTAGATTGTGGCATGAGACCTATGTTGTTGTTTGTTAGAATAGTGATGTTAGGTTGATATCTAGGGGATTAAAAGGGTCTAAGAGATGTGAGAATATGTTATAGAAGTGTTTTAGAGGTTGAAATTTTTGGGATAGTGACCCGGGTAGCCATTATGCTACTGGATTTTAGGAAAATTGTAACTGACTTGAAATTACCTCATATTGGCATGAACATGTTGGTATGAACCTAAATGAACTATGAGAATAGACATAAATGAATTTAGAGTTAGATAGAATTAAATAGTACAGAATAAGTAAAAGTTAAATGAATGACCATGGGAAAAATTTTAGGATGGGTGACCTAGTAGGAAGTGCACCGCTTACTAGGTTTCTTCTGAAATCTAGTAGGGGGTGTTACAAAGATAATAAAGTTCAAGGCTTATCTATTATGGTAAAGCTTTTATAATTAGAAGTGATGTACAGGAGCACTCAATGTATACATAATGTAGATTGGGTTAATTTGTATTCATTTTGAAATCTTCGTAACTGAAGACTTTTATTTTGGATTGTTTAGTGCTTAGACTTTTTAAAACTTGTGAATTGCATGATTGAATTGTATAATATCTCTTCCTAAGGCTAAGATATCATAAAATTCCATCATGCAATTCGCAAGTTTAAAATAGTCTAAGCATTAAACAATCTAAAATAAATTTATTTAGTTACAAAGATATCAAAATGAATACAAATTAACCCAACCCATATTACATAACACAAACTATTTCAATTTCACACAAGCATTATGTTTAGCATGTCATGTGTTTTACAATGCGTAAGTACAAAAGACAATTGATAAAAGAGCCTCAGGACATCGAGACAACTAACTCGAAGGCTTATCTATTTTGGTAAAGCTTTTGTAATTAAAAGTTATGTACATAAGCACTCAATGTATATGTAATGTGGGTTAGATTAATTTGTATTCATTTTGAAATCTTCATAACTAAAGATGTTTATTTTG
This sequence comes from Hura crepitans, assembly GCA_948208565.1. NCBI lineage: Eukaryota > Viridiplantae > Streptophyta > Magnoliopsida > Malpighiales > Euphorbiaceae > Hura > Hura crepitans. Next base: position 5,146 of record CANXYI010822506.1, on the reverse strand, counting down.
GATTGTTCAATGCTTAGAATATTATAAACTTATGAATTACATGATTGATTGGTATGATATCTCTTTCTGAGGCTGAGATATCATACAAGTCAATCATGCAATTAACAAGTTTAAAACAGTCTAAGCATTGAACAATCCAAAATAAATGTCTTTATTTACAAAGATTTCAAAATGAAGACAAATTAACCCAACCCACATTACATAACACAAACTATTTCAATTTCACATAAGTATTATGCTTATCATGTCATTTGTTTTACAATGCGCAGGTTCAAAAGACAATTGATAAAAGAACCTCAAGACATCAAGATAATTGATTTGAAGGCTTATCTATTTTGGTAAACCTTTTGTAATTAGAAGTGATGAACAAGGGCATTTAATGTACATATAATGTGGGTTGGGTTAATTTGTATTCATTTTGAAATCTTCATAACTAAAGTCATTTTTTTGGATTGTTTAATGCTTAGATTGTTATAAACTTGTGAATTGCATGATTGACTTGTATGATATCTCTTCTTGAGGCTAAGATATCATACAAGTCAATCATGCAATTCATAAGTTTAAAATAGTCTAAGCATTAAACAATCCAAAATAAATGTCTTTATTTACAAAGATTTCAAAATGAATACAAATTAACCTAACCCATATTACATATATATTGAGTGCTCTAATACATCACTTCTAATCTTTAGAGTGTTCCTGGAATGATCAAAAGGATCACATAATGTTGATGAATGAATGTGTGAATTATAAAAGTGCTTTTATTATTGCAAGTTGACATAGGAAAAATTTTGGATAGTGCTTGGTATAGCCATTATGCTGTTGGATTTTTAGCATGAGGATTCCCAATTTTTCATGTGCAATGCTGTTTGAAAAAGATTTTTTGAAAACCTATATTTTTTCAATGTATTATCTTTTATAAAGAATGTTAAATAACAAATAATCTAGTATATGAGTTTGATATCTCGATATGCATGTGCACATTAGTCAAGCTCAGCGATTGATTGGTGTCTAAGCCTTGTAAGGGGTAACACAATTTGGAAATAGTTAGAAGGCCTATGATAAGCATATTGTCTTTAAAACATGAAATCTTAAAGGGATGACAAGAAGTGTTATATTCACGAAAATATTTGTGGGAATTTCACCTACCTTTTATGAAGAATTGAGTAAGAAACCATAATAAGGAATGATAGATTGTAAACATAGCTAAAAGATAGTGTCAATAGAATTATTAATGAAAGCCACTTTTGTAGAATGGGTAAGGGAACCCAATTATAAGTAAATCTCCTTAGGTATGGAAGGAATTAAACTAGAGAGAAAAAAGGTTAAAAAAGTTGAGATGAAAAGGAATGTATGTATATATCTCTTCATAGTGCACTATGTGCTAGATAAGAGAAAGAGTGAAAGCAAAATTGTAAGGAGAACACATGATACAATCCGAGTAGTATACCTTAAAGATATGGACATGAGATCAAACCTAATACTATAAGATTAACGACTATAATGGATAATGTCCTATCTGCTAACAAAAGAAATTTTAAATTTAAACCCCTCAGCAAATTTTATTGCATAGAGATGTGAAACTGAAATGGAAGAAAGGACATCAAAAGTATTATGAAAAAGATATTCGCAAATGGACTAAATACAGTGTCCCATCTAACATCATTCATAAATTAACTATGAGAATGAAATCATGGCTAATGACAACTGTGAAATGGGCCTAGGTAAGATTGCTCATAGAATAAAGAAGTGAAAAGGATAGGAAACCTCACCTAGTTTAAAAGGGAGTCTAATGATAAAGTGAGCAAGATAAGTGGATATGTGTTATAACGAAGCATATGGTGATGTGACTGAGGGAATAAGAACCTTGAAAGTAATAGAGGCTCAAAGCTTGAAATATTACTTTACTAAAAAGAAGAGTGAAATATGTTGAGACTCACTAATCTATAAAGATAAAGGGACATATAGAACTAATAATAGAACAAATGACAATATTGTCAAGGAAATTTTGGGCACAAAATTTCTTAAAAGGAGAAGGAATGTAACGCCCATAAATCCTAGTCTCATGAATAGTACTTCTAGGGCATGAATAGTGTTTCCTAGGATGTTAAGGCACTATATGATGGCCAAAAAAAGGAGGATAATAGTTGTGAAACTTAGACGGGCTAAAAAATGATGAAATGAAAGAATTAAAACTTTTATCGAGACCAATAAATTATTTTGGGCTAAAAACTAGTTAATAGAGGCTTTTATTGAGATTGTGTTCGGACAACTCTGAGATTTACCTAGATAGACCTAAAAATATCATATCTTGAAGGTAAAAAATTCCACTAAGTCTATTGGTGAAGAAATTTTATTTTTCTAAAGTCGTTTGTTATTTATTCAGAATTTCTAAATTGTTCGACTGAATAGTAACCCTATTTCTTATTAGAATTTAGGTCTAAGAATTTAGAGGCCCTTTAATTTGAAATTTAGGAAATTTTGTCATTAAAAGACATAATTTTATAGGCTTAGAAAAATTATTTTACATTTTTGAAGGTTAAATCATAAATAGGATTAATTGTGACTGTCTGATCACCATATGTTGTGATCGAGGCCATTCAACTTCTTAATATATATAAGTGTATGTGTGTGTGCATGTATGGGAATAAAAGAAGTCATCATCATCCTTTAGCCTTTAAAAGCCAATGCTATTACCAATACCCCCTCCTTTTTTATTTTCTTCACTTTATGGCCCATAATCACTTTATTCTATCTAATTGATATAGTAAATCATACCTACATATCCTTTAGATTAATATTTTAAAAAAAGAAATGGAAAAGAATGGTTATTTTAAGAGAAATAAGCACTTGGTGAATAGTGCCACTTTAATTGGCAAGTGAAATTTTCCAAGGTTTAATATTTTTATTCTATGGTATAAGAGCTGTAGATGTTAGATATGGAAAGATATTTCAATTTAGAGTTGTATGGTTTTTGTATAATTTTTTTAAGCAAAAAATGTAATGTTTTTATAGTGAAATGGTGGAATTTATGGCGGAAGAGGAAACCAAAAAGTTTGTAGTGCACTCTGAATGTTGAAAAATGCATTGTATATTGTGTGTTTGTGCAATTTGAGTGAATGTGCATTTGTATGGAAATGCTTAATTATGAACATTTGTATGTGTTTGAATATGAGAAACTAGGGAATAACATTAGATAATGGTAATGAGTAATAATGTGTGGAGAAAAGAGTGAAAAATAACATTGATGTATGAATATGAGTGATGGCTGAATGATGTAACCTAAGGTCTGCACATGTGTGGTTGTAACATACTTGTGTAGATTTATTGTATTTTACTAGGGATGAGAGTGGTTAGTGTTTGGAGTCTCTATCTAGCTTTACACCAGGGCCATTAATCTTTTGTACCAAAAAGGTTCAGAATCATATCTTATTTATGCCCCAATAATATGCCTTCTATTATATTGTAATGTTTATCAACCCTGTAGCAAGCAAGCAAGCATTATATTTAAAGCATTCATGTCTCTTTTCTACTTAGAAAGATTAAATTGTAGTATTTAAAGCATACAACAAAGTAGTTATATTGTCTATCTAGAAATCAAGTCATTCATTAAATGTTATTTAACCTGACAATTATCCGTAATTCCATAAAAATTGATGTTAATTGCCTAACTCTTATCTCTGGGAGATTGGCCTTTTAAAATACATTTTCATGTGACTTTTATGAAGAAAACTTAAAACTATTTTGTTAGGAAAACATCGATTAATTACATAGAAAATCATTTGAAGTGATATTAGGCTTTAGGCATGTAAAATGAATTATTAAACTACCTATTACAACCTGAAAAAAGCAAAGGAAATAAAAGGTACAAAACTAAATGAAAGAGTATCAAACACATAATTGGTCCCATCTATACATCGCTATATCTGTGCAATCCCAATACAGTTCCAGTGTTTGTCTGTGTAGACTATAACTTGGAAAAGTCATTATGTTCACTCAGACCTCTACTCTAGTAAGAAGTATCACTTACATACAACTCAAAGGATAGGTTAGAAATAACACACAATGGTTTATGATGACCTAATAGAAAAATGTCAAGATTAGGTATAACACAAACGAGAATTGTCATGATACACACACAAAAGATGATTATCACTAAAGGCATTAAGAATTAATAATGCAAACATAAAACATGATGATACAAAATATAGATACTTGTGAGGACTAGAATTCAAAGTAAATGTCTACACAGACTACATTCCTTGTAAGAGGGAGTCCATGTGGACCACATTTTAAGATCAAATAAATATAGAGTAGAACAATCCATACGGACATACGGTCCTATTGAAAGGGAGTTCATGTGGACCATACAACTATTCTCGTATGCCAATAAGATGTATATTAAGGAAAAAGGATAATTATACAACATGATGATATCATATAAGCATGTCAATTATGGTAAATAGAATATAATAAAACATGATGCATAAGGCAAATAGAACACTATTATCAAACATAATTCCATATGAATGACAAATCATATGTGTATAGATAAATGAAGTCTGTGAAGACATAGTTATACATCAAGGTAAGTCCGTGTGATTAGGACAAAAAAATCAAAATAGTTATAACATAGAAACAGTCAATGGCACATAATAAAAACAACTTAAAATGATGACCTACTCCTATGATCAAGGTGGTAACTACATGGAATTGCCTCACTTGTGATCAATGTTTGGAGATTATAAGTCTAGGAAAATAGTAAGGATATACACAGTAGGAGGCCTTAGATCTTACCTTATGAATGAGCTCCCAAGCAACAACATAAAATGTAAGCTTTTAGAAGAATTAATAATTTTAAGTGTGGGTTGATAAGACTAGTAGTGTGAATCCTGGTTGGAGTTCTCTCCAGGACTCTCAAACTATAGGGTTTAGCTCCTTAATATTGCTTCCTTTTTCACTTCCTCCCAAGAGGGGTATTTTATAGGCTTAGGGATAAATCTCCTATTTAGAGAGGAATTAGAGTCCTTATAAGACTAGGAAACATATTTTGAATAGAAAGCTTGTGCTTCTGCAAGCTTTTCACATCGATAAGTCCATACGGACCTAGGCTATGGGTTATCCCACTAGTCTATAGGCTTTAGGC
>CANXYI010822503.1:0-12031 GCA_948208565.1 Hura crepitans | reverse complement strand
TCTTCCAAATCCAAGCCACAAATATCACTTTGATCATAGCAAATAAGTCTACTAAGGTCCTAGACATTATATTAGGCGATTTTATGGAGAAAATGGAGGAATTTCTAAGTTTTTGTGTTATATGAATAGTGCCCTTTATTTATTAGGTAAGATTTTTGAGAAATTGATATTTTTCTCAAGTCTAATAGTTGCCTAAGAGTCAAAAAAATGTACTCATTTGAATTTTATGGGTATTATATGAATTTTAGAATACTTCTAAAATTGAATCTATAATGAGCAGTTGTCAAAACAGAGCGAGGATGCGATAAAGGGAAATCAAAAGTGTGAATGGTCCTCAGGGTCGTATTGCAATCATTTTGATATGTGAAATCGACTTATATCATGAATATTTAACTAATGCCTTAATTAGCCATAATGTTATTATCTATATGTAATGAAGAAATTAGTAAAATTAATAAATTATCCTTGTAAATAAATAAATGTGTGTAATGTATGGATAATTGAAATTTGATTGAAATGTTTGATGGTGCTTATTTGGCCAATGACTATATGAGATTCATTTCTATGTATAAGTTAAATTATGAGTATAAATGACAAGGCTTAAAATTAAATTGATGGGAATTGATTTCGTACATGCGTAAATGAAGAAATTTGTATATCGAAGTTAGTAAATTAGATGGTCGAATCATCTTAAAGAAATTGAGTATGGGTGACAACATTAAAGTGTACCTAAAGAGATGCTAAACAATTTAATTGTGGCCATATGTATGAATGATGATTTTAGTGGCTTATGAGACATTATGAATATGTCAAAGTTAAGTTTGTATGGTTATAAACATGTATGCTTAAGACATAAAAATTTGTATAACCATATTATGATGTTTATGATTATATTTAAATGGTAATTTTGTTAAATTATCAATATGATCAATTATTGAAAATGTTATAAGTTAAAGCCACTTTTAATTTACCTAATTTGGTTAAATTAAAATAACTATGTTAAATTGCCTATATACTTAACAACCTAGATAGATAGCTTGGGTAGTCAACTAGGGGTATGTTAGCAACTACTAGGGCACTATAATGCAATTTCATGTTTTAGTCTATGGGCCCACTTTTAGTCTAACCTAAAGACATCCATATGTTTGATCTTCAGATCCACATTGGTAGATGAACTTTTGGTTGATAAATGGTCGTAATGGTCATCATGTTATGTTATGTTTAATCTTCGAATCACTGTTGATTGATGAACTTTCAGGTTCTTAGAGGTTATACTAGCCATCCACCCTCGTTATACAAAGGAAATATGTTTTAATTTTATAGGCAAATTAAAATGCTAATTAAATTAAATTAAAAAAATTATGTATATAATTTTTGATAAAATTAATATTTTGTAAGGAGTTATGATGAGATATTCTTTTTGTTGAATAAATGTTTAAGTCTATATTATAGGCATAAATTATGTTAAATGATGTGATGATATGACTTTCTTTTTATGCCATTAAATATATAGTGAATGGCCATGTCTTATTTTTGGCATTAGAAATTGCACAAGTTATGTTAATATTAATCATGTGTGGTTGAATAAATAATATGCCATAAGGCATGATTTAAATTGATTTCACCACTAAGCGAAATGCTTAGTACATCATTTTATTTGTGATATGTAAGTTCGAAAAATAAGTGGATTGAAGCCTTGGGACATCAAGACATAAGTGAAAGCCATACATTTGGCATCTTTTTTATGTATATAGTTAAATTATGTAATGTATAGATAAAGATGGCACTTGTAAAAAGTGATGTAAATAGTTTAAGCCTAAACTATAATATCTCATAAATTTTAAGTTTGTATATGGTTGTAACAAAACTTTTAATTATTTAAAACTACTTAATGTATGTTTGATGTCTCTTCTTGAGGTTGAGACTATATGGTTGAAATTATTGATTTATAGTGATCAAATACATAATAGAGTTGTGGAGATATAAGAAAATGATTATAAAAGTGTTTTTACAGGTTTTAAAAAAATTGGGATAGTGTTCGGTACAGTTGTTATGCTATCAAAATTTTGGCATGAGGATTCCCAAACTAATTATATAATTTGGTTTTTCAAAAGCTTTTAAAATACCACATTTTTAGACATTAATTTAAATGTGGTCTAATGTTAGTAAATAAGATATATGTTATGAGTTTGGATAGCATGTAATGTGTCATACACCATAGTCATGTCAGGCAATTGGTCGGCAATGGGATCGGGCAAAAGGTGTCACATTCACCAAGGACACATCTATCTAATATCAATAACCCTACTAAGCCATGTATTCCATAACTCTAACATGTTGAACTTTCTCTCAAGTCTCTATTCATAATAATTATTCAGGTCATACCTGATCCAAATCTTCTCATAAGGCATGACAAGCAGCTTAAATTTCTCTTACGACCAAATCTAAAAAAAATTGTTAGGTTGGAAAATCTAAAAAGGACCACCTAAACAAAAGATAGGTAAACCTGCTAGTGTAAAAACCATCATAGGAATGCTTGAAAAAAATTAGGAATTTAAGTTTGAGAGAAAACACAAAGAGGCTCTTTAAGCATAAGAATAAACCTGTAAGAGCATATGACTTTTAGCTAAGAAGTTAATGTCACCTTTCTTTAAGGCAACCAACCCTCAAATAGTTTCAGCCACCATGACCTAAAAAGGATTATTCCAAAAGTAGACTCTAGTCATAATTTAAAGCACTTTATAGTCACAACAGTTTTCCTCATAAGTGACAATTAACAAGACATCGAGTATACACAACAAGACACATCTCGCCCATTCCATAACTAGCAAAATCAAGAATTGTCTGTAAAGAAATTTAACCTACACCCATGATAATCTTCAGAGCTACCAAGGGTGAAACCCCTAAGGGTAGCATACTATCCATCGGGTAATGATCATCAAAATATGCGATAGTAAGAGTCATATATAGAGAAATGTCAAAGTTCATGGTAGCAGTAAATTCCTCAAGTGTGGGGACAATCTCTTGATGATTAAAGATGAATACATGAAAATTAGGATCCTAGTAATGAAGAGTGGCATGAAGAAAATTGGGGTCTATCTTTACTTTCCTAAAAAATCTAAGAGCAAAAAAGGGAGCAAGAATTAGAGAATTCTAAGTGGCTTTGGAATCCAAAACTTGAAACAACTGGTGGCTAAAAGAGAGACATAAAGAAGATGGTAAGAATGGCTTGAAAATGATGGTATTTATGAACATTGAAATAATGTTATTCCTAACATTACAAGTGTAAAGAATCCTAAACATGTGAGGACATCTACTTGAATAATGAAACAAATGAAACCGATGTCAAGGTCTTCGTGAACCACTTCTTAAGTACATCTACATTGACATTTATCAATCAAAAACAAGCCATACATAAGACCAAGTCCACACAAACAATAGTAGCAAGAGACAAAAAGTCCATACGGACTATACCTTTAAGGTTGACACTTTGGAATGCCCAAAAAGGGTCTTTTAACAATGTAAGGCAAATGAGCTTTAGGAGAACTAAGGATCTAAACAAGAAAGGCAAGTAGTAATCACTTGATTAAGGACATCAAAACTCTTAGTATCAAGGTTGTACATCGGTCTTTGCTATATGAGTTAAGGGTTGTCATATCTTTTGATGGATCTTATATGAATTATAGACATCTTTTATTATATCCCATAAGATTTATAGACATCTGGCCATACTATGTGACACCATAGTCCTTTAATGGCAACCACCTATCATGGTATTAAATAAGATGACACTAGATCTATGATGAGATTTTTATTATAGGCCTTAAAATAGAAATAGATGCTTGGAAGACTGCACTTTATATCTCAGTGGTGAAATGTTAAAGAATGATATTAAGCTTCAGCTTCCTAGTTATATAAATGGTCTAAATTTTAGATCAGGAACTCTTTATTATGGGGATATCATATGAACAAGATGTAAGGATTTTCTTTGTTTACTTTCGATAATAGTATGTTTCATTGTAAAAATTTCTATATATCAAATCAAAATGTAGTTAAACAAATAAAATGAACACGTTATAGCAAATGTCCTAAACATATGTTTATACAAAAATTTTGAGGCCCTATCAGTAAAAAAACTAAGGCTACCATATGTTTCATTCTTCTTCATCACTCTTCATGTCCTTGTCATCTGAAGAGAGTAATAATTTCTTAGAAATCTTCAATGCTCTTAATTTCCTCCAATCATCACTAAGTACAACTACCCTTCAAGTTAGCTCATTCTACAAAAAGAATGAGGGATTAACATATATCATTCACATCACACATGTCATGCACATATGCATACTTAAGTAACAATTTTAAGAAAAGACTTATAGTGAGAATACGTGTCCATCCATCATCGCTCCCCTAAAAGCCTCCATTACTCAAGTAGTCCTCTTAACTAGAGCCCTCCTAACGTAGCAAAAGCCAAGTGAGAAAACATTATACTTAATTAAAGCAATACACCAAACAAAGAAGGTCACAAGGGTCATACTAATGTGGTGTTTTTTTGGTTCAAAAGGCACTAGCCAGTTGTCCTCAATCTTGAGGTGCAAAGAGGTCAACTCCCTATTATTGTTGTATCGCATATAACTTAGCTCAGGTACATTAGTAAAGGTGCTAGCAACTTCACCAAACATCAATAAAGAGCCAATAGGTGGAGTTGAAGTCTCACCCTTAGGAGTATGCACTAGTGGAAGTGAAAATTGAGGTCTCAAGGAGCTTGGAGCCATCCTTGCCCTCTTCTTAAAAGAATAAGGCTCAGCCGTAAAAGTAAGAGAAAGAGGCTACAATACAAGATACAATAAAAAACCACATTTAAAAATTGCATCTAAAAGAAAAAATAAGATACCTAAGGAGCTAGGCTTGAAGTATAGGGTACTCAAGGAGGCAACTGAGATGATTCCTAAGAAGAATAATCTCTTTCTTCACTCTCCACCAATATGTCCTAAGGCACCTCTACAGCCATATCATGCACAAACTCCAAATCATCTATGTACCTCTTGAATAACATGGAATCATGAGGATATTGAGGAATATGGTGTACATTAGGACCCATGTGCTAACTCAGTACCCTCTCTCCTAAAAACTAAGAATAGGCCTCTAAGGTTGTTAGCAAAATCCTCTAAGAGGATAGCTTTCAAATAGAATGAAGGAAGTCAGCCATCTCCTTAATAGGGAAGACCCACCATGCCAAGTCAATCTAAAAAGAATGAAGTAAGCACAAAATTCATAATAAATAAGCTAAACTAACTAATGCATTAAACTATGCAAGGTCACTCACATTAGTCCAAGATTGATAGCTAAGGTCCTAATAATGATGCACCAAAGATGAGGCATTCTATGGCCTTGAGGATGGCTAAATCCACATATCCATCATCGAATACCAGTGAGGGATGTCAAACTCATATGGGCATCGCAACAAGTGAAGCTCATAAGCCCAAACCTATGAGAATCAATGTTAGAATCAAAAGGAAAAGCACTTACAGAGAAATGGAAATGACCTATAGGAGTTGCTCACTAGGATACCTAAAACAAAGCCCCTAATAAAGCGATAACTCTTCTTAGTTTGAGATGCCATGTCTAAGCTCTTAACATCCATCTAAGTAAAGAGCAGCACTAGTTGCATAAACCAATGCTTTCAATCATGTTGCCATTACCATTGGTAAACAACATCATCTCCAGGAGGTACAAGATGAAATAATGAGTATACTAGTCTACCTTATGTTAACTAGTAGGAGCAGCATCAACCCATTGCTTGTAAAAATTTGTGCATAAAATACTACCAAAATGGTCCTAGGGTGTGAATCCTAACAAACTCCCCACATCTTGGAGTTGAATGGAAGGATAATAATAGCTGGCATCAAAAGTAATCGCTTGCCTATTACATGGCATGCTAGTAATAAATTCTTAATTAAATAGGGTAATCATTAGCTCTATAGAAGATAGATGGAAGGTGTGCTTAGTGTCCATCCACCTATCAAGTAAGGCTTAGAGTGCTTAAAGGTCCCTATGAAAATCTCCTCTGACAAGGTGATCCATAATGGTTTGAAAGCCCATCACTCTCACCCTATCCTTAACCTAAAGAAGCATTACTGAGTACCATTGCTATGGACCAAACAAGGCAGCCCCACACTTAAGGCGTGTTTACATGAAAAGGTAACATAGGGAAATGATTAGTGTCCGCATAGACCTATCATAAATAAGACTTAAAGCCTCATCTGCAAAGACTTAAAATAAGCATAATCTAAAATAGAGTTCACATAAACCAAGGCTAGCCAAGATCTATATGGACCTTCATAGACAAGAGGGCATAGTAATGATAGGATAGAAAATGAAAAAACAAAGGCCTAAAAGGGTTCAAATAAAGTCCGTATAGAACTAACAGCAACTCAAAAATTTATATGAATGGATTAGCTACCGTACCATTTGCAAAAATAGACAACAAACATCCATATCACCTTTATGAATTTATACATAAACAAGGTCCACATAGACTAAACATGCCCTAATTAAAATAGGTTTACATAGACCTAATGAACTAGAATGATAAAAACATCAAAAAAGAAAACTTAAGACAAAAAAAATGCACAAAAATAAGGCCATGAGGATAGAAACCAACTTAAGGGTAGACCTCCGAGCAAGCATAAAGGATGAGGTCAATTGAGATCAAAATTGGCTCACAGTAGGGGATCTCATTCACTAAAGCTATGTTTGTGGAGTAGTTAATAGACAATAAGGGAAGAAAACCCTTCAAAATAGGTATCAAAATGTCCATTACTGAAGGCAGAGGTGGAGAACCTATCATCGATGGGAGTAACATTGTCATTAAAGTCCCTCTAACAACTACAGCATTACTAGAAGATAAAAAAGAAGAAAAGGAATTAAAAGGTAAGGGGAAGGCCATCAAAGGTCTTTCTGGAAAACAAAAAGAGAAAAAATTACTGAGAGAAGAAAAGAAAAATGAAGGAGAATGAGAAAAGATCGATGATTTTTAATATGTCGCACAACATCTAAATGGACTTACCTGCACATATTCACATAAACTAATACTCTAGCCTATATTGCACTAGCCCATAGTCTATACAGATTAGCCTTATAGACCCATGGCATTATCCACATGGACTTATGCTATAGCCCAATTCCTAATGGCCTATAGTCCACACAAATCATGCTCATAGATCCATAACTATGTTTTCATGGACAATTTCTCAAGGCCAACACCTTATAACTCTATACAACCCGTGTTTGTTCGAGGTGTACAAAAACATGACTCTAAAAGGGCGTAGAAATAATTAGACCAATGTAAGAAATAGAATGATGTATAGAAATGAGTCAAAATTTACACCTAAGTGTGAGAATATAAGAAAAATTGATTCGTTAAAAACTATATAGGTCATTTTGGGTCAATGAACTTACATACATTTTTTCAATCAACAAAATTGATTTCTAGCCAATGTTCATTTGCATCAATAACTAATAGACAAATAAATTTTTTTATTCAGTTTTTTGAATCAATAAAATGATTTAACCAATTATTAAATTAGGTTTTCCATTTTGATTAAATTTGAATAAACTAATTAGATTTACCCTTATTTTTATCTCAATAACACATGCTTTTTTCCATATTGTCATCTTTTTTATGTTTTGAAAATGCATACATGTTCAAAATTGTTTTATTTTAGCTAGAAAAAAATGGGTCATAATGGATCAATCCATTTAATTTCTTTTCATGCTGATAATTAAACCATTGTTGTTTAAAAATTCCCTAGTGCATTCAATTATTTTCAACATAGCATCACTAACTAGCTTAGATAAAAGGCTAATTTGTCATAAAAAGTTGGAAAAATAAAGACTTAAAGGAGGGGAATCAACCTTCTAACTCTCCCAAGCTGTTAAAGAGAGGATTAGTTATCTCAAACATCAAGTCACCTCTTTCATACATCTTTATCCAACAAACTAACTTGAAATAGGATTCATTAAAGATGTAACATGCCAATAGAGCTAGAGATCAGTAATTATCTTAAAAAAATAGGGCCTGCTTGCTTTAAGCATAAGCTCCACCACTTTTAAAGAAAGAAATGGCCATAGACTTTTCCTTTTATTAGAGATTTTCAAAATCCTATTCCTTGGCATCCATCACTTCATGGATAAATTTGAGCCAATCTTTAAAGGATTACCATTGAGATTCCAACTCTTTCTAGCACTATTTAAACATTAACCCCACTCCTAAGGAAAGGATGCTAATAGTAACCCTTCACTTGTGTAGTTATAGATCTAACCTTAATACTATTTGGATTTAACTCCTAGTAAATCCAACATTTTTATCACTCTTTGATGAATTCAACTTCATGTTAATCTAGAATTATCCAAACCTTATCATCATGTGTAACTTATTGGACTCAACTCAATTTTAATCTGATAGCTTTCCTGATATTTCTTCTCCAGTTCAACTATTTTTTAGTCAATATTTATCAGTTATTTCTTCTCGAATTCAACTCTATGTTAATTCCATATTTCCAATCATTTCTTTTATATAGATTCAACTATCACATTAATCCACCACTTATCATATTTTCCCTCGAATTTAGTTACATGTTAATTCACAACATTATTACACATTTTTATTCAAATTCAACTCCATGTTAATTCGGTATTTCTATCATGTCTCCATGGATTCAACTCTAAGTTAATCTAACACTTCTATCGTATGATGGATTCAACTCTATGCTAATTCACACTTATCTATTTTTCTTTTAATTTAGCTACATGTTAATCCAACTATAGTAATACATCAAGCTTCACCTCTTTGAATTTAGCTTTATACCAATTTGATGAATACTTGAGTCAATCCAAAACTCAACTTATTAGGTAACATAGGTAAATATCTCTTTCTTACTTTGTTATGCACTTTTTCAATTTTTGTATTTTCACAGCACACGCCAAAGTGGGGGCAACTGTAGATGCCTTAGCTTTTAGGCCTTTGATTAATAACCAGAGACAAGCTCAAGTAACAAAGTAAACAACTTAGAACCTTAATCCATATGGACTACCTTGGTACAAGTTTGCCTGGGCTAGATCCTATGTGGTTTGCACCAACCAACCAAGGCCTAACCTAACCTATAACCCATAATCCACCTAGACTAACAAAAGCCCATACTCGCATGAACTACATAGACTAATCCTAAGGCCCATGAACAATTGAGCTAGAGCCAAAGTCTAAGTCCACATGAACATTGTCATCCAAATCCATATAGACTTATAGATGAAAGCTTCTAAATACATGAACTTCTTATTCAAACTATATTTTCTAATCCTACAATGACTCTACCACTTTTGGATAGGAGAGTTATCGCTCAAGCCTATAAATACCCTCTTTGGGTATGAGAAAATAGGAGGCAATTAGAAAAGCCAAACCTATTATTTCGAGAGTCCAAGCATGGACTCAAAAGAAGGATCGATCTTCTAGTCCATAGCCCACACTCAAAAAAAATATTTTTTCTAAAATCCAACCTTTGCATTATTACTTGAAGCTTTTTTACAAGGTAAGATCTGAAACTTATGTTGTTCACTATTGTCATCCATTTGTGTGTATTACTTTTGTAAACTAATGATTTCTCATGATTAATCATTCGTGATGCAATTCTATGTAGTTTCGACATCGATTATAGGAGTAGGTTGTTATTTTAAATTAATCTGGTCATATGTAATTACCTATTAAGATAGTGTAATCATTCTATAATTAACACTTTAATCACATAAACTTATCTTGATACAAGTTAAGGTCTGCACAGACCTAATATTTAAATATGTATGCAATTTGATTTTCGTGTAGACTATTATTCATTAACAATTTTCTATTTACTATGATTTAACGTATCATGTTTGCCACATTCACATCCTTGTATAACATTTTCATGTAGTACAATAATGATATTCCAAAATATGCATATTGGTGATATTCTAGAATTAGCATGCAATCCACATGAACTCCCTTTGATAAAGATAGTAGTTCATAAGGATATATATATTTTTATGCATGCTTATTCTATTTTGTTGTCCGCATAGACACCTTTTCACAAGGGTTGTAGTTCACGCTAACAAATACATTTTATGCATGCTTATTTTATTCTGTGATCTACATGGACTCTCTTTCACATGGATCATAGTCTGCATAGATATAAATGCTTTATGTGTGCTTATTCTATTTTGTGGCCTGCACGGACTCCCTTTCATAATAAGTGTTGTTCGCACTGATAGATGTTCTAAATTCCAATCCTTATGAATATCAATATTTATCTTCATGTTTTCCTTTGTATGATTAATTCCTCATTCTCTTAGTTATAATCATCATTTAGGCATGCATTATAACCATTTGTATTTGTATCACACAAGCTATTATCATTTTATTTGGTATTGTTCTGAAGTTCTCCCAAATAATTATTTATGGTTTTAACCTTTCTCATTGAGTTGTATAAAAGTGGCCATTCTTATTAGGTAAAAGGCTTGCATAAACATATTAGCCATGATACATCATAGTGCATATAGATATAGACTAGAGCCTTAAGGAGTCCACATGGACTTGATAATGCAGATACGAGACCAAAAGGCCTATTCTTTATTTCTTTATTTAGTATTGTACCTTTTAATTCTCCTATCTATTTTGGGGTTGTAATAGGTAGACTAATAACTCATTTTACATGCCAAAATGCCTTACCTCACATAAATGCTTTTTTACCTAATTAATTGGGGTTTTCTTAATAAAATAGTTTTAAGTTTTCCCTAATAAAACAGATATAAAAATATATTTTAACAAAGGTTAATCTCCTAAAGATAGGAGTTGGGCAATTATCATCAATTCTTACAAAATTATAGGTACTTGCTAGGTCAAATAACAACTAATAAATGACCTAGTTTATGAATGTTCAATATACATTAATGCTTATTGTACATTCTGAATATAATAATTTATTTCCTCTAAATGAAAAGATAGCATGAATACTTTAATTAAGATGCTTACTTGTATGGTATGTGATTAATAAATGTTAGAATATGAAGGAAGCTATATTATTGAGGTATAAATAAGATCTAATATCGAAACCTTTCTTAATAAAAGTTTAGTGGTCCTAATATAGAGCCAGGTGGTGACTCTAAACACTAATCACCTTGTCCCCAGTAAAATATAATAAATCTACACATATCTTGTAATAGTTCATATATAAGACACTTGTCCAAAACATCAAAAGTATAAGATCAACCATCATAGTACACTTGTAATATAACTAGATGTCAAACAATTCAACTTATTAAGTTAATCTATTATTATGCTTATTTCTTTTATTTACAATTGTTATGCCAATACCTATCAGACACTCATACAGACACCACCACCTTTGGCATATGAGGATAACTAGAGACAAGCTATTAAATAATGGCACTGACCCCTTAAGAAGCAAGTCCACATAGACCTAGTAACTAATAGGGTCTGCATGGACCTTTTTCAGCAAAACCAATAGGGTCCACATGAATAAGCAATATTAGCCTAAACTAACCGTGCTAAGCCCCTAGCTTAAGGTCCACACGATACATACCCAAGCCCATATTTGCACGAACTTGCTAAAATTGGCCTAAGACCTAGCCCAAGCCCTTAGACTGGTGAAAAAATAGATCACATTAGTCTAAATAGACTAAGCTTTTATGGTCCGCACAAACTAAGAGACAAAACCTATACCAAGTGCTAGGCTTGAAGTCATTATCCAAAGGCTATAAATAGTCCTTGAAATATGTGAATAGTGGAGGACTCTTTTCTAGGAAAAATCTTTCTAAAAAGAACCATTGATCTTAAAGGTATTTTTGAGAAAAATAACCATTATGAGAATTCAGGTGTGAACTCCAAAAAGGTTTCATTTTATTAGTCCTTAAGCCCATCAGACAAAAATATTTTTTTCCTAAATTCAAACCTTAACACTATTATTCAAAAGCTTAATTATAA